>PISX010014301.1:0-47894 GCA_004024625.1 Mellivora capensis
AAGATTTTATTTATTTATTTGACAGACAGAGATCACAAGTAGGCAAGAGAGGCAGGCAGGGAGAGAGAGGAGGAAGCAGGCTCTCCGCGGAGCAGAGAGCCCGATGCGGGGCTCGATCCCAGGACCCTGGGATCACGACCCGAGCCGAAAGCAGATGCTTTAACCCACTGAGCCACCCAGGCGCCCCAATAAATAAAATCTTTGAAAAAAAAAAAAAAGAGTTTATGAGTCTGTTAAAAGTTTGGCGATGGGGAGAGGATAAGAACAAGAAATCTTCCTAATACAAAAAAAAAAAAAAAAAAAAGAGGAAGTAAATCCAGATCCACTGCATAAGTGTATGGCAGCCTGGGTAAAAGGCAACGGTTAGATTTCATTCTGTTTTCCTGGGCTAGCAGTCAGTCATGTCCAAGAACAAAGGAACAAAGAATAAGGGGAAGTTAAAGTAAGAAAGGAAGGATTAGGAACAATGATGGAGATAATGTGACTCACAGAAACTTGCGCATAGGTAAGTATTATAGCTGAACCATGAGGGGAAACCAAACCAAACTGAATTATTATTCTCCTTTTTAAAAAAAAATATTTTATCTATTTGAGAGCTAGTGAGAGCAAGAGAGAGAGCGCGCACGAATGGTGGGGCGGGGCAGAGGGAGAGGGAGAAGCAGTTTGTGTTGAGCGGGGAGTCCACGAAGGCTTGGATTCTAAGGACCCTAGGATCATGACCTGAGCTGAAGGCAGACACTTAACCCACTAAGCCACCCAGGTGCCCCCAAATTGAATTTTTTTTTCCCCAAAATTGAATTCTCAGTAACAGCAACAACTACCAACTCACCAATGAAGCCCATACTCCTTCCCAGCACAAAGATGCCATTGAGGGCTCCAATGTCAATATATTCATCAGCTTCCTCCCTGTAACACACAATCAACCTGTGGTTTTAAAAAGGCTCACATGACTGCCCTCCTCCCCACAGGCAGTACAACTTCTGCCTTAGAACGAGACACTAACTCTCTTTGGTTTCAAAGCAGAGAAAGGGTGCTCTGGGTGGTAAGAGTAGAGATAATTTTTGTTTTCTTTAAGCCTCTCCATATTTTCTAATGTATTCTCTGTAATGAGCATTCACTGCTTTTAGAACTGGAAGGAAAAAAAAAAAAAAAGAGCTGGTAGGAAACAACAAGCATCAGTAATTGTTAAGAAGAAAATGGCCACAGAGCTCACCGGGTAAAGGACCCACAGTTTCTAAGCATGTCTACAAATGCAACGCCGATGAAACCGTCTACATTCAGGATAAGATTTGGTTTCTGGGAAGACAAAAAATTCAAAGCGCTTATCATTATTTCTCATTTTTTCTTTGTAAATTTCCACAATTACTACTACTAATCTAACTACAGATCCCGACCACAAATTACAAACCTCCCACCAAAACATCCCAGCTGGTTAGGAGAGGAAGTGTCAGTTTAACTCCCAATGTCTAGTGGAGGACGTTGCCAACACCTCGCTGAAACGGGATACGTATCTGTTAAACTTAGCAGTGCAACAGAAATAGAATTTCCCAGAAAACCAGGTTTGATTTTTGGCTGCACACAAAATGTGGGCTGGCTCTTGTTTCCCCCCAAGTAATGCACCCACAGTCTATGATTTGGGAATTAGGGACATTTTCTCTTTTACCTTCGAGGTGGTAATCTTCTCGACTTCCAGAGCATAGTCAAGCAGAGGGGTGGCAAGGAAGTGCTGTTTGACGTAATCCTTGAGGATCTGCACACGCATGTCTGGGTTGTTTATCTAGAAAGTGACCCAAAGTTACAGAGGAACCTACCCTAATACCACTATTAAGAGACATGTCTGGGCTCCTGCCACAGACGAACACAAATGACTGTATCACAACTGGGAGGTGTGTTTCAGGGACCTGACCCACGTGTCAGATTCCATGTGGCACAGGTAATGAGACTGCTGTGGGACATAAGGTTTCTAAAGTCTATTATGTCACCAATAAGGAACTGAGACCTGGAGATGTTAACTGTATTCGCCACTGGCCTCGGCCTCCGTTTAAGCAGCAGGGGGCTGGGGCTCATCTACTCTCCCACTGAAAGTGTTCGGTTCTGGCCACTAACCATGCTGCCCACCAGTCAGCAGCCTCATCAAGCTATGACAAAGTTCAGCAGAGTTCTTTTTTCAACTGACAAGCACTTACTGGTGTGGGGCAGCAGAGCACCCCTGAGGGTTTTTTTTTTTTTTAGGAATTTTAAGGAAAGCCCTGGACCTGCCATGCTTGAGGCCACACCATCTACTAAGAGACCCAAGCTAAGCAATAAATGATCCGTGTTCAGGCACCAGCCGACTCCCAATACTACAGAGACCTCCGGCTCCCAAGCAGAAGGCGCTGCTCCAGTCCACAGTGCAGGGCCTCTTTCGGCGACAATGTCAGAACCCTGCTGCCACATTCAGGCTTTTGGGTTGTTCCCTTTCTGGAGTCCATACTTAGCTAGCATGTCTCTTTGCTAAGGGAGGAGGTCACTGTGGCTGCAAAGCCTGGGTGGAATGTTCCTCAGAAAGGCAGTGTCCTTGATCGTCATGCAAAGCTGTTTAAGGGCATTCTGTTTTATGATGGAAAAATAGCTGCCTTATCATTGACATCTGTCAACACAGCCAAAGCTGTGCAGGTTATGAGTCAGGACCCTGGGTGTTCCCAGCTAGAACAATGCTGTCTCGTCACCATCCACCTGCAGATTCGTCCTTAAGAAGAGTCACAACTGGGACGCCTGGGTGGCTCAGTCGGTTAAGCAGCTGCCTTTGGCTCAGGTCATGATCCCAGCATCCTGGGATCGAGTCCCACATGGGGCTCCTTGCTCGGCAGGGAGCCTGCTTCTCCCTCTGCCTCTGCCTGCCACTCTGTCTGCCTGTGCTCGCTTTCTCGCTCTCTCTCTCTGCCAAATAAATAAATAAAATCTTTAAAAAAAAAAAAAAAAAAAAAGAAGAGTCACAACTTACTGATTTCACGCGGTGACCGATGCCCATGATCAGCTTTCCTTCCTTCTTCATCTTGTTCACAAACTCCATGGGAATGATACCACTGTCAAAGGCTTTACTGAACATCTTGGCAGCAGCATCCAGGGCACCCCCAAACCGGTCCCCCTGTAGGAAAAGCAAGCCCACGTTGCCCTGAGCTGGAAGAGCCTCCTTCAGCATCGCAGACCAATCTGGCATGCCCCAAACTGCCCTGCCATGTGGCTTGACACTCCAAGGCTCCTTCTAGGGCCCCACGGCGACCCAGTGCATGTTGCCAAAGGCACATGTCCCTTGCAGTTCTCACCTCCCAGGATGCCAGTACTCACAATAGTGAGCAGCCCCGAGGTGAGGCTGGAAACCAGGTCCTTCCCAGCCCGAGCACAGATGATGGTGTTGTGAGCCCCAGACACGGCTGGCCCATGATCCGCTGTCACCATCAGGCACATCTCAATGAACTGGCAGGCATATTTGGGCAACCTAGAGGGGGAGGAAAGGGGCACTAAGAGGAGGGTCAGAACAGAGGCGAGTAGTTGAACAGGAGCTACACTGACCTGAAGAGCCAAGCTCCTACTTGCTCCCATTCTCCCTCAATAAGTTCAAGGAGGTTAGCAACTTCCCAACCCACATTTAATACTGTATCATGCAATCCCACGGCAAAACCTGCAGATTCTTCAGCATCTCCTAACTTGTTGATAAAAAAAAAAAATCTTTAAAAGCAGTATTTGTTAATTCATTTGAGAGAGAGTGCCAAGCACAAGCATGGGGTGGGGGGAGGGACAAAGGGAGAGGAAGAAGCAGACTCCCTGCTGAACAGGAAGCCCAACACCAGTCTTGATCCCAGGACCCCAGGACCCCAGGATCATGACCTGAGCCAAAGGCAGAGGCTTTTAACCGATTGAGCCACCCAGGCGCCCTGCAAATACTGCTTTTAAAACAGCCGCCATGGTTTGAAAATTCTTCTTTAGGCAGTGGCTTTCAGCGTTGAGTTGCTGCCAGAGAATGTAACCTGTATTTGTGGCTTCCCTCTATGTGCCAGAGGGAGAAGTGAGACTACTGTCCCCTTCCCAGTGTAGGACGCCCCAGAGGTCTGCAGGGTTCAACCCCCCAACTGATGATTAAGAATGCAGTCTGGAGACAGGGGGATGCAAGAGCAGACAGGGAAACCCACTCAGGTGTTACAACCTGTGAACTCCTCCCAGGAAGGGCCTAAAGCAGGACCAAGACCCATCTCTGCATCTTAGGGCATGACACAAACCAAGACTTTGACCTGGCCTTCTGCCCAGTGCCACCCCAAACCAGGACTCTGTGAATCAGGTATTCACTGGCCCCTTGCCCCACTGTCAGGCCCAGGGGAGGGCTAAGTTTGGGACTTGCAGAGAAACCAATTTTTTCTAACACTCAGGCTGATAAGAGAGGACCCAGTACAAGGTACTTCATGCTTGTTTAGGAACTCCGTGAGGCCTCTACTCTCTGACTTACCAGAGCCATCCAGACCTTTCTCTCAAGAGGCCTACATTTACTGTCTCATTTCTTTAAAAGCACCAAGGACAAGGGCTGATCCAAGATCCCTGATGAGGTCATTGCTTTCTACTTCTTAGTTGAGACTGGCCTTTCTGTCCTTGGAAGACCTAGGAACAGCTGGTATCTCTTTCCTCTGGCCTTGCAATTGATCTGTGGCCATAAAGATTGATCCTGGACATATTCCCCAAGGCTGCCCACCCCCACTCCCTGGTCAGAGGAAAATCCTTAACTCTGAGTCAGAGTGGCAGGACCCTGCACACCTCACCTTCTCTGGAACCACAGGAGGCCAAGGACCCCGCCAATGCCCATCTCTTCCTTGAAGACCTCGGTGATGGGCATGCCTGCATAGATGAGCTCCTGTCCTCGCTCATCACAGATGCTAGTCATGAATGAGGCAGGTTTGCGGATTAAGCCCAGCTCCTGAGCAGAGACAGGGGAAGGAGCGAGAAGCACAATGTGACCACAGAACTCAAGTCTCAGGTGGGTCTTAAATTCTGACTGCCAAGTAACAACCCTCAGACCAACTCATCCCAAGAAAGAAATACAAAAGCCCTTTTATTATCTGGTTTGGGTTGTAGAAAATAGGAGCGCCATGCCCAGGACACCCACAACTCCCATCCACAGGTTTTTCACCCCACAGATGTGTCCTAAGGAGAGGAAATGAAGCTCAGAAACCAACCCAAGGCCACCTGGCTAAGAAATGCAAGAATGACTCTAAAGGGGAATGTTTCTAATGTTCTACATTCGGCTGCCAACCCCCCACCAAAATGGGAGGAGGCACGTGGCTGTGGGAAAAAGGGATCCCCTCAAGCTGTCCTTCAACCAGGGAAAGGGACTGGGTTGAACTCCTAGCTTCCAGAGCTGGGGCACAATGGGGCGTCACTGCCAACTCTATCTAAGCCCATTTCTCCAATTATCCCCTATCAATTTTAAGATTAAAAATGTTTTTTTCTTGGAATTTTTAAATAATGAATGTATGTTCCGAGCCCGGAGCACACACTCTGCAATCTCAGTACTAAGCACTGCAGAAAAGGGTCCTATTGACTTTAATTTAAAAACGCCTTTCCGCCTTAATGTTTGTCAGTTTAATGGACATCTATCTGGCCTTTCTTTCTCTACTTTTGTTTATATACGAAGACACATGGAGAATACAAAACACTGTTTTGGTATACATACATTTTTTCATAATCACGATATACTGCCCCATAATACCCTATTTACTCAATGAACTTGAGTTCCATGAAAGTTGGTGCATACACAGATTTAGTTCATTCCTTTAGCTGCTATACAGTATCACATCATCGTATGATAAAACCACAATCTGGGCCATTCTTCCACTGATAACCATTAACTGGAAAATTCCTTTTTTTTTTAATTTTTTACAGATTTATTTATTTGATAGAGACAGTGAGAGAAGAAACATAAGCAGGGGGAACAACAGGCAGAGGGAGAGGGAGAGGCAGGCTCCCCGCTGAGCAGGGAGTCCGATGAGGGATTTGATCCCAGAACCCTGGGATCATGACCTGAGCCAAAAGCAGATGCTTAACTGAGCCACCCAGGTGCCCTAACTCGAAAAATCTTGAACACAGTTGTGTGAAGGCATAAGCGTTTCCCTGAAGTAGCTTTCTAGATATGGAATCGCTATCCCATCAGGTGTGAGCATTCTTTGTTTCTGTTGTTTTGATAGTAATCTCCACACCCAACAGTGGGCTTGAAGTCATGACCCCAAGATCAAGAGTCACATGCTCCACTGTGTGAGCCAGCCAGGTGCCCCAGGGCTGAGCACTTTTTAATTTTTATTTAAGTTTTAATTTTCTTAATTTGAGAGAGAGAGCAAGCGCACGAGCAGGGGGGTGGAGAAGGGGGCAATGGGACCATGGGATCCCAGGACTCCGGGATCATGACCTGAGCTGAAGGCAGACACTTAACCAACCAAGCCAGCCAGGAGCCCCAGGGGCAAGTACTTTTAAATCTGGTATTACCCGACTGCCTTTCAAAAGGGTTGTGCCCGGTTCCAGTCCCACCACTAACAGTCTTCCTATACCCACACAGACACAACATATTATCAAAGAATTTTTTTCTTTGTTGACCCAAAAGGGGCAAATTGGTATCACAATTTTTTCTTTGGCTCCTTTTTATGAGTGAAGTTAAGAATTTATTTTTTCATGTTGAAAGGCCATTTCCTACTCATTTTTCCCCCTGGTCTTTTAAAAACTGATTTCAGAGAGTACTTGTATCTTAAGAACATTTAGCTTTTCATCTCTGTGGCTGAGACAAGCAGGCAGAGTAGACTCTCTGCTTCATCCTGACACCCCTTCGATCAAGTGTAAACAACTCTAGGGGACGTTGTCTCTTTTCAGCCTGTTTCCAGGCCAGGCCACGTGGCTGGTGCGACAGACACCCTGCCCTTTACCCTCTTGGGCCCTGAACTGGTCTGAAGGGGCTAGCTCACAAGCTGCTGCTCATAAGGAGGGGTTGGAATCCAAGAATAATCGTCAAGGTTTCTTCTGATGCCCTTGGAGTAGAGCTGCCCTCGGAGACAGAGTCTGGAGGCCAGAGCAGTGATTTACAGGGTTGCCCTAACTAGTAGGGCAACCAGGTTTCCAGGGATTCAAGCCAAGTCAACTCAAAGCCCACCCCGTTGGCCTCCCAGCCTGCCTCACCCACCCTCAGAGGCATCTGCAGCACCTACCCTGGCCCAGGAGTAGTCCATTGGCACGGTTGGAGGTGGCACCTCCTGGGCAGGGACAATGATTCCTTTGGCCACAAGATCTTCATACACAGACCTGGGAGGGGAGGGAAGGGGAGGGAAGAAGACAGCCATGTGGACTTTATGCTTCTGGGCACTGCTAAGCCATCCCAGGAATGCTCCTCCACCCAACGCCAAAACTCCAGGTTTTTTGGCTCTGCACTCCCCCCTTCCTAGCAGTGCCTTACACCAGCTGGATTCCTGAGAACTGAAGGAAAACTGGTTCTGGCCAAGACCCACCCACTAACCCCACAGAGCTTTACAGAAAGCTGAATCTGGAGGCTACGGAAAGACAGAGGGGAGGAATGGGAAGATACAATGGGTTATCCAGTAACAGTTTATCAAACAGAGGTGACACCTTCTAACCATTTCTGTGCTCATTTCTTATTTACAGAACAGCCAAGTAGGTAGGCTCAGAAATCGAACATGTTTTAATACCAGTCTGAATGGCCTGGAATGGCCATGTCTACAAACAAAATAAAACAAACACTGGAAAGAAAAGATTTCAGACCATCTGTACAGTTGCACTCATCACCTAAAAGGGACCAGGAATTTCAGACACTTCTGTGTCACAGAGGCTCCAATCCTCGCGGGGGATATGCAAAGGGAGCAGGAGGCTGGCATCCTCCCCACAGTCCACTTACTGGATGATTTCTCCAAGTTCATCGAAGCTCGGGGGCACAAACACTCCCGCCTCCTTCAAAGCCTGGTTCTTGGCTACTGCAGTTTCCGAAGCCTGGTTGGCACAAGCTCCGGCATGGCCAAACTGTACCTGGAAGGCCAAGGGCAGAGGCTTTACTGGGCTTGTAAAACCCCGGCAGGAGAGGACAAAAAAGGCTCCTGGGAATGTCGGTACCCACTGCAGGCCAGACCCTGCTCAATGTTCCACATGAATCACTTCATTCAAGCCTCACACAACCTTGCTCAACAGGTATGCCAAATGCCTCTCGACCTCTAGACCAAGAGACCGAAGCTTCCTGGAGGTCACACAGCTGCTGTGTAGGGGAGCCAGGACACAAAGCCTGGCGGCCCATCTCCCTGTGGCAGCCGGCAGGGGTGGGGGTGGGGGTGGGATGGAGAACAGCAGGTAGTTGTGAGCTACTGTGAGAAGTGAAATGACACGCTGGCAACCTTAGGCTGAGCTGACCTTACAGACGGATCTGACTGTCTTGCATGTGCTTTTTATAAAATGGGTTCAATCTTAAAAAAAGAAAAAAAAAACACATGTAAAAATACAAATTCCTAGCTCCTTCTTTTGTTTATTAACTATCTATTTTATTTTTTTCCTTTTTTATTAAGATTTTATTTATTGGGCGCCTGGGTGGCTCAGTGGGTTAAAGCCTCTGCCTTCGGCTCAGGTCATGATCCCAGGGTCCTGGGATCGAGTCCCGCATCGGGCTCTCTGCTTAGCGGGGAGCCTGCTTCCTCCTCTCTCTCTCTGCCTGCCTCTCTGCCAGCTTATGCTCTCTCACTCTCTCTGTCAAACAAATAAATAAAATTTTTAAAAGAAAAAAAAAGAAAAAAGATTTTATTTATTTATTTGACACAGAGAGAGCACAAGCAGAGGGAGCAGCAGGTAGAGGGAGAGGGAGAACCAGATTCCCCACCAAGTAAGGAGCCTGATGTGGGGCTTGATCCCAGGACCCTGGGATCATGACCTGAGCCAAAGCAGATGCTTAACCACCTGATTTAAGTATTTGTTTATTTGAGAGAGAGAGAGAGAGAGAGAGAACAGCAGGGGGAGGGGTAGAGGGACAGGAGAGAGACAATCTCTGACTCTCTGCTCAGTGTGGAGCCCACCTCAGGACTCAATCCCGTAACCATGAGATCATGACCTGAGCTGAAACCAAGAGTAGATGCCTAACTGACTGAGCCTCCCTAGAAGAAGCCCTTTCTAGTTTCTTTTTAAAAAGTCAGATTGGGGACGCCTGGGTGGCTCAGTTGGTTAAGCGGCTGCCTTCGGCTCAGGTCATGATCCCAGCGTCCTGGGATCGAGTCCCACATCGGGCTCCTTGCTCGGCAGGGAGCCTGCTTCTCCCTCTGCCTCTGCCTGCCACTCTGTCTGCCTGTACTAACTCTCTCTCGCTCTCTCTCTCGGACAAATAAATAAATAAAATCTTTAAAAAAAAATAAAAATAAAAAGTCAGATTGTAGGGGCGCCCGGGGATTTAGTCAGTCAGGCGTCCGACTCCTGGTTTCAGTTCAGGTCATAATCTCAGGTGGGAAGGAGAAGAGATTCTATACTCAAATTCATAGAAAATGCTGGGTTCAAGGCAGTCAAACTAGTCTCTTCAACTCTGAGATTCCTCAGCACTAAAACCAAAATCAATTTAAAGATTTTATTTATTTATTTGAGAGAGAGGGAGAGAAAGAGGAAGGAGGAGCAGAGAGAGGGGACAAGCAGAGTCCGTGCTGAGTAGTATAGAGCCCAACACAGGACTTGATCCCATTACACTGAGATCATGACCTGAACTGAAATCAAGAGTCGATGCTTAATTGATTAAGCCCCCCAGACGCCCCCTCAAAACCAACATTTTTTAAAAGGAGATTACATTCCAAGTTCATAATTTGTAGAAGCTCCCCTTTCTGTTTGCTTTGGTTTGTTTTTGTTTTGTTTTGTTGACCCATGCTACAGGACCGGTGTTTCGTGGAACATAGTTCTGAAAAATGCTCCCTTAACAAATACCTCTGATCTCTACTCCCATTGCTTGGTTCTTAATTCTGTTTTCCTGAGGAGCTGTCTCTGCTTGCCGACAGGTGGAGATTTTGTTGCAAAACTATCTCATCTCCTCTACAGGGCAGAGAGTTCTGCTAGGTCATATGACCTAATTAAGAAATCAAAAATCCCTTATTAGCTGGGCAGTCACTGTACTCCACTACATTTGTGTATGCTTGAAATTCCTTAATGTTTTAAAAAATTAATTGAAAGACAAAAATAAAACACCTCGAGGACCTGTCTCATCCCTGGGGTGATGATGGGCGCGCAGCCAGAAACGGAAGAGTGAGGTCCTTGCCCTGCTGGGAGATGTCCTCAGCATAGCAGGGGTGGGGAGGTGGATGGCTAGTAATGCAGAGCTGGTGAAGAGAAACAGTGCAGGGGGAGGGAAGTAATATTTTTGGCTGTTGAGGTGGAGGGGAGAGCAGTCAAGAAGAAAGAGAATCAGGAAGAGCTTCATGTAATCAGTGAATTGGAGAATGAAAAGGAGCATTTGCTAAGACTATGGGTGCCAGACCTTTTCCATTACTTTCTTTTGTGAGCCCCACAACAATCCTCGATCATGCCCATTTTACAGCCCAGGAAGCTGAGGCACAGAGAGGTCAAAGGACTTGCCCTGGTCACACCTGACTCTAGCCTGTGAGAGCAGAGGTCATGCCTGAGGGATGGGCGCAATTCCGTAACCCGCTCCTCTCCTTTTACTTACTTGGGAAAAAAAAAAAACAAAACCATACATAATTATTACATAAAATCACATTACCGCATCCTGTTTCTTTAATCTAACATAACTTAAACTTTTAAACATGTCAAGCCGCACCTCGCTCTCCTGCCTGCTGGGTTTTCTACTGTCTGTGTCGTGATGACAAGTCACCTTCTGACCCGCATTTGGGTTGTTCCATTTTCTGCCACAACAACATCACGGGTATCCTTGCACCCACACTTTGAAATATTTTCGCACGTAGACCCCCTCGAGTACATCTGTAGAAACGGAACTGTTGGTTCAAAGGAGGGCACAAATACGGCCAGCGTGAGGCGGGTAGGAATCTCAGCGGGCAAGGCAAGCAGTGCAGGGAGAAAGAACGGGGTGACGCGCTCACTGGCAGGAAGGGTGTGGGCGTTCAGCGAAGGGATCGGCACAGTTGTGGGAAGCCTCACGGCCTCGTCTTGTCTTCATCCATACACAGCACACACACACTGCCTGTACAAGCCCTCATCCTCGGAGCCTGCCCCCCTACTGAACACTGATGGGTGACAGTTCATCACCACTGATGGGCCATCTCCAAGACAGAGGGTCCTCTAAGCTGGAGTCCTGGGGCTATGGCCTGGCGGGCCATACCCAGCAGGAGCAGGCGACCTGGAGAGTGTTTATACTGGCTGCCCATCCTTGCTGCGCTCACTGTAGGGCTCCAGGCACTTTCCCATCTGGAACAAACCCGGCTTTCTTCTACAGCCCCTCCCCAGCTCTGCACCTGGCAGGTGTCCTCTCCCTTTGCCTCCCTTTCGCACAGCAAGCCCCTTCTCAGACCTTGGATGCAGCACAGGCCTCACCTTCCCTGTGGAGCCATCTCAGCTGCTCCGGACAGAAGTGTGGTGGCTCCAAGCAAGGACTCAGTCTTGTTCTGGCCTTTACTTGCTGATGGCTGCCCCCACCCTCCACTGGACTTACCCTCCTAGAAAACAGGGTCCCAGCTGGATATTACAGGAACCCAGTGAGTAATAAATGTGCATCGGAGGAACGAGCTGCTTAACCAGGGGACCACATGGCTCACCTCGAATGCCACCACCCCCCCCATCCCCCCGGCCAGGAGCAACCTGCCCCGGCTGTACCTCAGAGGAGAACATGGTGGCACAGGTCCCGATGCACCAGCAGACCACAGGCTTGGTGATGCGGCCCTCCTTGATGCCCCGGCAGATCTTATATTCCTCAGTGCCCCCTATCTGCCAAGGAACAGGGAACGAGAAAAAGTCCCCAAGTCAGTGGAACCAGGTCCCAAGTTGCTGTGGGGAGCACTGCCGCTGGAAAATTTGCCCCGAGTCAGGTAGGGGTCAGAGGCTCCAGGAGTCCCGAGTTACAACTTAGCTAAAAGATGAAGACACATGGGCGCTGGCCAAATAAGAGCCTGTAGGACTAAGACAGGATGCAAGGAAGAACTGTAACCAGGGAGTGGGTGTCCTCTGGAGTCCCTGGGACGCCCCTCCCCCATCTAAGGGTATACGATGATTTTGGATCAGACCTGCTCAGGTGCACAAGCAAGGAATGGGGTTATAGGACTCTCCCAAACTGAAAAAAGTACGCTTCTTACTCCAGCTGTGCACTGCCTAAGAGACCAAGGTCATCCCGGAGCAGCTTCTTAATTGGTCCTAGAATATCTTGTGCCACCAAGAGTCAAGAAGTTTTTCGGGAACAGACATGGCAGTGTTAACAGTGATGGCCTCTATGCCCCAGAGTGCAGGGAGTGGGATTACCAGCGACTGGCACGTTAAGTCATATATAACCACAATGCATGCATTTAAAAAAAAAACAAAAAAAACAAAACCAGAGATCACATATTACTTTTAGAGTCAGAAAAATAAAATTAAAAACAAAAAAACAAAAAAACAAAAAACAAAACCAAAACTCACCTCTCCAAGAACCACGATCATTTTTACTCCTGGAGTATCCTGGTAGCGGAGGACATGGTCCATGAATGTTGAGCCAGGGTACCTAGTGAGAGCAGAGAACACATGGAATCGGGAGGCCTGTGGATGTGCAGGTACAGGGGTAGGAAGCTACCAGGAACACGTGAGGCTTCTCGTGAGTGTGGGTGTCCAGTGAGGGCCCAGAGATGGCTCAAGTGTGTGTGGGGGAGGGGGTAAAAAATGAAGCACAAGGGAAGGGAAGGAGGAGGGGGAGGTTTGCTGGCAGTAAGAGAGGCTTCTAGAGCAGCACATGTGTTGTAGCTTTAAAATATGGCTGCAAATTCTTTTAACAAGGCGGAACCTCACGCCTCACTTGCATATGGGTCAGACCAGACGATGTGTTTCTCATAAACAAAATGGGGCAGAAGTGATTCTCTGACAATGGCTTCCAGGCAGGGTTAGATAAAGAATAGCGTCTGTCCGGCACTCTCTCTTGAACTGCTGCCCCTGGGGGGCGCTGGCTGCTATGTCCTGAAGACGCTGAGCAGTCAGCCGGTGGAGAAGCCCCAAGAAAGCGCCTGCCAGCTTGTGGACGGGCCACATCTAGCCTCAGGCAGGCCCTGAGCCACACTGGCCCCGTGGCCAGCGAACACCTTGCTGCGGCCCATCCCTTGCGAGCCCCAAGTGCCTACCTGTGCCGCCCCCGACTCCTGACGCACAGAAACCATGGGGACAGATGTCTTATCATAGTTTGAAACCACCTGGCTTGCATGACTTTTTTTTTTTTTCTTTTTAACACAGCAATATATAATACAGCGTGCCATCCGACGTCCCAGGACTGACAGGCTGTTGCTGGGTCTAGACATAGGGCCTGCACACACAGCTGACCCTTGAACGATGTGAGGGTCATCAATCCCTACCACATGCACTCAAAATCCAAGTATAACTATGACTCCCCAAAAAGGTAACTACTGAGAGCCTACTGTTGGCCAGCACCCTACAAGTAATATCAGTAGTCGATTCATGTATTTTGTATGTTATACACATTATACACTGTGTTCTCCCAATAAAGTAAGCTAGAGAAAAGAGAATGTGATTAACAAAACCATAAGGAGAATCTGTGCAGTTCAAACCTAGGTTGTTCAAGGGTCCGCTGTATTTTTTTATTTTCTCCTGCCACAAGATTTTACAATAGGATTGTTTAAGGCCAAGGATGCTTCTCTACAGATCTTCAAGAACATTATAAATCCCAAGAGGACAGTGTAACTGTCCAGACTTATTTGAGCTGGAGCCTGTTGTCAGCGAGCACTGGGGACGACGGTTCCCCAGGCTGTAGCCCCCAAGACCTGGGAGAGAGATCTTCCTCACTCAGAAGTCCCATCTGACATGATACTGGAGAGCCAGGAGACGGACAAGGTAACTCACTCTCCCAAAAGCTTTTGGTTGAGGCAAAGAGCGATGGTGGTAATAATAAACAGCATTATGGCATTAAGTGGTAAGCATTACTCTAAAATAATACTCTACTAATTACTATTCCCACTAACAAAAACAATGAATACACTATTTGTGAAACAAAAAGAAATAGGGATTTGGTCTCTGTCCCCCAGTTCCTGAGGCAGAGCTCCTAAAACCCTTGGAATTTCCTGGGTGACAGGAGGGTCTTTTGTTCTCCTGAGGCACCTCTGGGTGGGCATCTGCAGAGCTCCTGGATGCGGGCTGGTCGCCAGAAGACCAAGCCATGATCGGAGGCTTGAAACTTTCAGCCCTACTCACCATCTTCTGGGGAGGGGAGAAGGGCTGGAGATTAAATTAATAATCGATCGTGCCCACATGATGAAGTCTCCATAAAAAATCCCTACAGGAAGGGGTTCAGAGAGCTTCTGGGTTGGTAAGCACACCGCAGTGCTGGGAGAGTGCCATGCCCACTGAGAGCACAGAAGCTCCATGCCCTGTCCCCCATAACCTGCCCTATGTGTTTCTTTCCTCTGGCTGTTCCTGGGTTCTGCGAACCATTCAAGCAAATTACCAAACCCAAGAAGGGAGGTGTGGAGACCCCCAGTGTACAGCCAGTTGTTCAGGAGTACAGGAAGCCTGGACTTGCAACTGGCATCTTGTGAGGCTGAGCCCTTCCCCTGGGGGATCTGGTATGAACTCCAGGTAGATACTGTTAGAACTGAAATGCATTATAGGACACCCAGCAGAGAACTGGAGAAATGCCTGGCATGGGGGAAAAAAAAAATCCCAACATCTGGCAGCCAGAAGGGTCAGTGAGGTGATGGTAGAGAGTAGAGAAACAGTTCTTCCTTTCACTATCACGGACTACAGTTAACAGATGCTGAGTACTTGCTAAGTGGCAGGCCCTGCATTAACCACTTTCTAGAAGCATCACCCTCACATAAGCCTTGCGACAACCCCATGAGGTGGCTCCTATGATTTTACCCATTTGATCTGTAAGGATGATGGAGGGTCTGTGGAGGAAGTGATCTGCCCAGGACACCTCCCTGATCAACAGAGAAATTGGGGATTAGAGCTCCCCTTGCTGTGATTTCAGAATCAGTCCCACCAACCGCTGCACTCTGCTGCCTCCCTGTGGCCACAAGTCGGACAACAAACAAAATTATCCCCATGCCAATGTCATTCCTGAGACAGAGTAGAAATGTCCTGTTTTATGGACTTTACTCAGCAGCATTGAGCAGAGATTAGAGGACCCAGCCCCCGCCCCTCTCCCAGCCTACCACTCCCCAGCTGGGGAGGCCCGCTTTGGCCCAGCCCATCACCTGTCCCCGCCAATGGCCACGCCCTCGTAGACGCCATCCGTGGTCCGAGAGATGATGTTATTGAGCTCGTTGGACATGCCCCCAGAGCGCGAGACATAGGCCACGCTGCCAGGGCGGTACAGCTTGGAAGCCAGGATGTTGTCCAGCATCCCACCTGTATTCCCAATCTTAAAGCACCCGGGCTTGATGCCTCCAACCTGTGAGGGCAGAAACAGCAGTCAGGGAAGGAGGGTAAGCTCCTGATGGACCAGAGCTCAGGGAAATCATGAGGCCCAATACTACCTACTCAACCTCCCTTCCCTGAAACTGGTCAGGATGGGAAGAAAATGGTCTGAGAGAGCTAACACCTGCACACTAGGCTTCTGGCTTAGGGAGAGTCTCATCTATCCCTCATGAGCCATTATGCAGAAGAGAACCTTACTTGGAAAACATGGCTTACTGCTGTAGATTCGGATATGTGTACTCAGGATTAAGTCCCCTCATTTGCTCTAAAAGGGGGACAGCATCCAGGAGAAGTGTAAAACATAGGTGTGCATCTCTGCTCAACATCACCCCTGCTGCAGAGATGAAAGAAAGGCCCTTTGCTTAATTCAAAAATCTGACCTTCAGACAACTCTTTAATGTAACAACTAAGGAAAGACAACAACAAAATACTCCCAGAGCCATTTCTTTCTATGTGAAAACCTTTGGGCAAATAAAACCTCTAAGTAGATTCTTCTTCATTTCAGTTAAAGGAATAATCAAAGACCACGCTATGGTTGCACAAGGTGGGAAGACACACATAATATCTTCCAGTTAACCCCACTAAAGTGATAGGGACTGGGGAGAGAGCCCTTTAAAGTAACTGGATATGAACAGACTTGACTTTCAATGGGTACTCTCTGAATCCTTTCAACCTAAGAGAGAAACAGAACAGTCAACAAGTTTGCTTTCTGTGGGTCCAGAACTTTGAAAGATAGCCTTGAACTTAAAGGGCTTTACAGAAAGGACACTCACAGTGGCAGGTCCAATGATGGTCACTCCCTTCTGGTCCGCTTTCTTGATCAGCTTCCTTGTGAGGGCCTCAGGGATGCCTTCAGCTATGATGGCAATGGTCCGGATCTAAAGGACAGTCCCTTCCTGTTAACTTTGTGCCTCAGATGAAGCAACAAGGTGGCGCCCTTTATAGGACCCACCTTCCATGCCCCCTTCCAAGCTCTAAGAACCAAGTAATGTTAACAGTACGCAACCCCCTTCTTCCTATAAGCCTCTGTCTCTAGTCCCTATCCTGACTACTCCAACCCTCTCCAAAAAAGAGAGGTGTAGACATTTAAAGCCAATCTCCATTGGTTAACACCACAGAAACTCAGTAACCAAGCAGGAGCAAATGTTTCTGAAAACCCACTACCATCAAAAGTGGCTCTATTCTCTCCCATCCAAAAACTCACAAGACTCGGACCTACCTGCTCCCCACCCGTCCTGGTGCCTACTTCTAAAGCAGGGTCCCAGGGTCTATGTCCCACGGTTAGTATGGAACACAAATGAGCTGTTTCCACACCTAAACTAGAGAGTAGACTGGGGGAGAAAGCCAGGAGGAGTGCGGGTGGGCAGGTCTTTCGCTCTAGACCAGGGACCAGCAAACTTTTTCTGGCTTTTCTGGTCATATGATCTCTTGCAGTAACTATTAACCTTTGCCTTTGTAGCATGAAGGCAGCCATGGACAATACATAAATGAACACAGCACAGCTGTGTTCCAATAAAACTCTATTTATAAAAACAGTGGGTTAGGTTTGACTCTTAAGCTATAGTTTGCTAAGCTTTGCTCTAGAATAAAAAGGCAGCTCATGTTCAGCAGGTATGCTTTTGTTTTTGCTTCACGGAGATGGCAAAACAAGTTTACATTCTCCAGTCTTACACTGCGCTAAGCCAGCCAGGGATCGGACAATAATTTTAAACAGAAAAATCAGTATATTAATCTATAAAGACTCATACAAATCAGTAACAAAAAGCACAAACACCTCAACAGGAAAAAAAAAAAAAAGGTAAGAGAGAGCAAGTTATAAAATATAAATGGTCGGGGCACCTGGGTGGCTCAGTTGGTTACGCAACTGCCTTCAGCTCAGGCCATGATCCTGGAGTCCCTGGACTGAGTCCCACATCTTGCTCCCTGCTCAGCGGGGAGTCTGCTTCCCCCTCCAACCTCGCCCCCTCTCATGCTCTCTCACATTCTCTCTCTCAAATAAATAAAGTCTTAAAAAAAAAATGCCAAAATATAAATGGTCAATTAATGTTTTTAAAAGCTCATTTTAATTAATAATCAAAGATAGGCAGATTAGGGGCACCTGGCTGGCTCAGCAGTTTAAGCATCTGCCTTTGCCTCAGGTCGTGATCCCGAGGTCCTGAGATTGAGCCCCACGATGGGCTTCTTGCTCAGCGGGGAGCCTGCTTCCCTCTCAGCTTCCTCCCCTCCTCCATTTGTGTTCTCATGCTCTCTCTCTCTCAAATAAACAAAATCTTAAAAAAAGATATGCAAATTAAATAGAATGCCTATCACTTGTCAATTATATGCTTGTTTTTCTTAGAGAGAGAGAGCGCGGGCGAGCAAGGGTAGAAGGGCACAGGGAGAGGGACAGAGAGAATCTTAAGCAGGCTCTATGAACAACACAGAGTCTGATGCATGGCTCGATCTCACAACCCTGAGATCATGACCTGAACCAAAATCAAGAGTCAGATGCTTAACTGACTGAGCCGCCCGGATGCCCCAAATAAATGTTTTCAAAATGCAAACATTCAGTGTTGGCCAGAGTACAGGGAAACAGGCATTCTTGAAACACTGATGGGAGTTTATGTCCTTTAACTTTTCTGGAGGGCACCTGGCCAGAATGGATCAAAGCCTTTCAAATCTGCACGTTCTGATGCAGCAGTCTGACTTCCAGACATTTATTCTGGGGAAATAATTAAGGACATATGCAAATGTTCATTTAATATGCTCACCACAAGACCTGGAAAGGTGAAACTGATGTTGCCAATGAATATTTATGGATGTGGAAAGAGTAACTGAAGAAAACGGACTACAAAACAGTCATGTACAGTGTTATCCCACATGTTCAAAACCAGAAAAAGGAACACAGAAGGATATATTCAAATGTTAGCAACCGTGTCTCTGGGAAACTGGAATTGACTGAGGTATTCAATTTTTTTTCTTTTTACTTGATAGTATTTAAGTTTCCTCTGTAATAGACATGTAATAATTTTATAATAAGAAACTGCTTTTGGGAGCACCTGGGTGGCTCAGTGGGTTAGGCCTCTGCCTTGGGTTCAGGTTGTGATCTCAGGGTCCTGGGATCGAGCCCCGCATCAGGCTCTCTGCTCAGCGTGGAGCCTGCTTTCCTCCCTCTCTCTGCCTGCCACTCTGCCTACTTGTGATCTCTGTGTCAAATAAATAAATGAAATCTTAAAAAAAAAAAAAAAGAAAGAAAGAAATTCCTTTTGATTCTGTTGTGAAAGCTGGTCTTAGCAGCACAGGGAGAATCTGGTAGGGGCAGAGGATACTGAATGGACTCTGTGAGCCTAGGTAAGCTGCCCTGGCCAGCCTGTCAGCCCTCAGTTGTCATCCTACCTTCTAAAAAAGATCGAGTGTATCCAATGACCTTCTCCCACACCATTGGCCAGTCCTGAGTGCCAAGCCCTTTGTCCCTGGGGGCAGTGCCAGCAGACACCACTCAGGAACTTCCCCTGCTTCCCCACCCCAGCACCCACTGACCTACCTGTGCATAATTCATGGTCTCTATGGTACTATCATAGGCTGAGCGGAGAGAGGCAAAGTTGATCAGCACGTCTACTTCTGGGTGCTTCTTCATGGCATCAGCCATGTTCTTGAAGACAGGGATGAGGATCTCCTTGTGACCCCAGTAAAACTTCTGCTTGTGGTCCCCACTGTGAGAAATGAAGAGGGTCAGGATACCCCCAAACTGTCAGGGCTGGGGAGAGGGAAGCTGAGGGGAGGAGCTTTGTCTAGAAGGTGGAGAGACGGGATCCCATGTGTGGGAAGCAGATCCCCCAGGAATATGGATCCCCAGCAAAGGGGATAATCTTGCTGGCTCCCCCGGGGTCTGTCTTAGTGAGGGAGAGGAGGAGCTGAGAAAACCCCCCTTGACAGCCATCTCCAGCTTCTGGCCGTGGTGGGACTCACGTGAAAGGGTACACCATGGCGGCCACCGAAGGCTCATCCCGGGAGCAGACGTAGTCGAAGTCCAGCATGCCCTGTACGGCCCGGGTCTGCATGCCCCACACAATGGCCTTGGTGTGGCGGCTGAAGAGGGTGGTGCTCTTTCCTGGTGGGCAAAGACACAGCGAGTCCCAGAACACACACATTCCCAGGAGACCGGCAGGGGCTGCCACACCCCTCATCACCACCGCAAAGGGACATCAAGAGGCTGGGACTCTGAGAACTGGGGGAAGAGTGCCCTGGTTTATTGGCAGAGAGAGCAAAGAAAGCTAAGAGGACCTGCCTAGCTGGTAAGGAGCTGGCAGTGAACACAAAAAGCACTCCCGTGCAGAGAAAAGACCCACCACAGGTGGAGAATCCCTACAGGACCTGCTCGGCCTCATAGGAAAGGCACGTAATCAGCATTTTGCTTACATGCAGATAATCCATTAGGCTTGATCAACAAAAAACATCAAGCAATCCCAATTCTGGTGGCCACATGACTTGAAACAACCCGACAATCATCACCTCTAAATCTGGACGTAATCCAGCTCGGGTCAGGATCAGACTCCTCAGGATTCTAGGTCAGTGTAGGTCCACAGAAAAGGCTGGCTGCGGCCTTATTTCTATCTGAGGTTCTGGCCTGAGCACACTGGCTTTGTGGCACCCTCTCATCATTTTCTGCGCTGTCCCCACCCTCCTGCCGGCCTCCCTCTAGCAGGTGGCCCTCTCCTGCTCAGAACAAGGCTCTTCGGCAGCTCTCCAGCAGGCAGAAGAGTGAGAGGCAAAAGAAAGGGGGAGAAGAGCTGTCAGAAGTGCTTGCGCAGCCTGAAGGGAAAGGCCCCTTCACCACCCTGCAGACAGGTGACCCGTCCCTCCCATTCCCTGCAAGTTGCTAGAGGGAAGTAGCCCCGGGGGAGGTTCTCAGCTCCTTTAGGGAGAACAAGGCCCTGAGCTCAGGGGCCATCTGGCATTAATTAACCTAGTGTACTAGTGCAGGCTTGGCTAATCAGGTTCAAGGTCTGATTGAATAAATTTGAGCTCACTCTCCCAAGGCATGCAGCGTTCTCATCCCTACACAGGCTTGCTTCTTCCCTCTCAGCTGTAAGCTTCTCATACCAGAAGGCTCCTGCTCTTCCAAATACCTGGGACTTGCCGTCACTGGACCCATCTGGATTCTCAGGAGACATGAGATCACAGAACAAAGATAGCCACCTAATCCAGTACCCTTGCTTCCCAGGCCCTGGAACATGAAGCTCAGAGATGCCAGATGACGGAGGTCCTGTCACCTAGCATCAGGGCCAGATTATATAGTAAATTACGATGCAGCTCAACTGTACCAGAGAGGAGGGCGGGATACAAGCCAGAAGGGGCCTGGCCTTTCCTCACCCTTGGGGGAGCCCCCCACCCCAAGTCAGAATTGAGCAACTACACAAACCTGCATCCGTCTACCCCAGAGAGCACAGAAACGGGACAAAGCCTGGAGTCTCCACAAGCCCGCGCACACCTCCAGCACCAAAAGGGCAGAACTCAAGAGTGCTACTTCCCGAGCACAGAGATGGCAGAGCCGAAGGCCGTCCTCCTCAGCACACCAGCAGCAGGAGCTAACGTCCCCTACCAGGCTCATCTGCCGGGTCAGGGACTGACAGTAAGAGAACCCCAGCCTGTGGGTGGAAGAGCTCTCAGAACGGGGTAGGCCCCTGTTCTTCTGGCACAGGGCTCAGCCTCAGCTCTGGTCTTTCAGATAACAAAGGATCATTCAGAGACAGGAAACAGGGATCAAAGGCAGATAGCAAGAGTGCTGCCTTCACGGCCTTTCTAGGGAGATATCCTAGCCTAGCTGTCCCTTTCCCTCCCCCTAGCAAGGGATGAAAGGTCATCATCAAAAGCTTCAACTCCAGGAGGGAAAATCCTCCCACAGCTGTGAATGTCAAAAAGTTAAGTGGAAGGCCTAAGGCTTTTGGGGTGGGGTGGGGGGCATGTGTTTGCATGAATATGAGTGAGCACAGCAAACGTCCCTCCTGTAAGCAGTGATCTCCTACACCAACGCCCAGATCCCCTCTACAGATTTCCTGCATATCTATCCAGACTTCTACCTCTCTCCTTGGCTTGTCTTGCCTATCTTCCACCCAAAACCCAGAGAAGTCAACCCGCTGCTGACATGGAGAGCTCAGGGATGAGGATGCAGTGCTGAGGCTAGGTGGGAAAAGTAAAAAAAGTAGAGACCCTGAGACCCAGATGGGAATCCCAGAGGGCTGAGGCTGCCACTCCCCCTTCAGCTTCCTTGGCTCCCTCCTTCCCACGACTCTCCTCCCTCCTCAGCAGGCACCACTCCACTCCCCAAGGCTGTGGGCCTGGTTCTTGCTCCCGAGCTCCCTACCCTGTCCTGTCTGGAGTGTGGAGCCAGAGACAGCTGGCCAGGAGAGTGCTGAGTAGGGGTGGGAGCGACTAAGCAGGGGTGGGAAAGGGAGAGAGAGCAAAGACCAGGACTGGGCGGGAGGAGGTGGGGGGACAGACGGGACAAAGCACACAGTAAATACTATAACCCACTAACAAAGCCACACACAGAGCTGGGGCGGGGTAGGGGCATCCTACCTTGCAGGGATCTTGGACTTGGGACTGAATCTGTCAAAGAAAATGACCAAGGCAGCTGAGTCACCTGCTGGTGGCTGGAGGCTTTGGAGGGAGAGGGTGGGAAGAGGGAAGGGTCCCAAGGACAAGCCTCACAGGGCTGATGCCCTCACTGTCTCTCATCTATTCCAAAACAGACAGGAGTGAAGCCAACAGAAGAGAAGAGAGCACTGATCGGCAGAGCAGAAGCAAGAAAGGGCAAAAGGCCAAAGGGCCAGAGAGAAGGCAGGAGAGGCAAGAAGGCCTGGAGGGGTTGCTGAACACCAGAGCCCCCCAGCCTGGTGGAGGGGCAGCTGGCCAGATCCCACCCTCATAAAGCCAAGCCCCGTGTTTGTCCCCATGAAGCACAGTAAGATGATTAGGTCACTGGGGTCTGTCCCTGTGCTGGAGACAAAGTTGCTGGCTGAGAAACAGCTTACAATCTCGAGTGCCTGGAGCCCATGGAGCTAGTTCACAAAATGCCTCAAGCGCACGCTGTCTGCACCAGGAAGAGGCCGCACCAGCCCCATGCGGCTCAACACCTATTATCTCACCCGGGCTGCAAGGGCCGGCTGGCAGGGGTCATGTCTGATGAACCAGAGGACACAGACCTAACCTCCCTGACAGGGGAGGAGACATGCAGATGGGCTGGTTATCAACATGGGCTCTTACGGTGGGCTCATAGGAAGGGGGGCGGTCTTCAGATATACCCCAGAAGGTGGGATGGGCAGGAACTACCACTTGGAACTACCATGTGGGCGCTTGCTCTGCCGTCCCAGCTCTGGGCTCCTCTCCACTGAGAAGCTCAGTCTGGAGGGCCTTGCCACCTCCAGGTATTTATGGGAAGGCTTGGGAAGGCCCGAGTCCATTTAGGCCCATCTGCCACGCCCACTCTCACAGCAAAGCCCTAACCCTGTTCCAGTGCCCCTGTAGGGCCTGGACAGGGCAGGTGGACCGGGGGGAGAGGGCGGCAGGGGAGGGGCCCACAAGTTACCTTGTGGCATGGCAGGCTTGGCCTTCTTTGCGGGTGCCACCTCATCAGCCCTGGACTCAGAGAAAGACGCCGTCCTGCTGGGGGCTGGAGTCTGGGGAGGGACAAGGAGACAGGGTAAGAATCACGGGTAGCAACTGGGAAAAAGAGCTATCGGTCCTTAAGCTTTGGGTCCTTAAAGCCCAAAGAACCATGTACAGAACTATCCTCTACAAGGTGCTTCCAAAACTATTATCCTAACAGCCCTCTTGAGATGGGAATTCGTATTGTCCCATGTCACAGATGAGGAAACTGAGGCTCTGAGAGCTCTTGACACCCACCAAGGTCCTGCTCTCAACATGATTTGAACTCTGGTCTGATTTTAAGCCCCCTAGTCCAGGGGCACCTCGCTGGCTTAGTCAGTGGAATGTGTGACTCTTGATCTTGGGGTTGTGAGTTCAAGCCCCACGTTGGGTGTAGAGCTTACTTAAAAACCTAAAGTAATAAAACCCCCTGGTCTTTCCATTATACTACCTTGATTGGGCAGGAAAAAACTGGCAGAGATAGAGAAACCAATCTGTCTTTCCCCAGTGCCCCGAGATGGCTAGGGACTGAGCAGGGACACCGTGTTCTGGATGGGAGGAAAGCATGCTTTAAGGCGGAGGGCAGGGGGCACCTACCGACGTGCTCCCGCTGGCATTGAGGAGGAAGTTTGCAGTGTGGGCCGCGGTGGGTGGCTGGTTGGGGATGGGCCGATGGCCCAGGGCCATGCCCACGATAGCTGTCATGTGAGTCTCTGTGCCAAAGACATGGATGGGGATCCCAGTGGTTTTCCCTGTGAGGGAAAGAAAAGACTCTGTCAGTCAAGTCTCTAAGTAAACACCCAAGTCCGTGTGACTCTGCAGAGGCCCCGCACAAGACCAGTTATCCAGGACAGACCAACTGCCCTATTTTCACTATCAAACACCTCTTTGTAAAGACCACCTGCTGGTATGCTGGTAAGAAGAACAAGAAAGAAGCTTTCCTGATACCCTGAAGCGGCTGTGAGCATAATTAGGAAGGTCTGCGCCGTCCTGCTGGCCGCTGGCCACTGGCTCTCCAAACCCTTGACCTGGACGTCTGCATGGCCTGGCCCCTGCTCCCGATCTCCCGGGCTCAATTCCTCAGGGCCCTGGCCCTTCTCTTCCCTCCTCTGCTCAGAGCCCTCCCATCTCTCAGTTCAGCCTGAGCGCCACCTCTCGAGGAGGCCTTCCCTGACCTCCTCCTCCGCCCTGCCGCCTCACTGTATGCACACATGCCCACTGGCCAGCGTCTTCTAGTAATCGTTAACTTGCTTAATGTCCTCTGAGTTTAGTGGTCTGTGATGAACATACACTGTGCTGTCCCCGAGGGCTGTCCCTGTGGCAGGAACTGAGCTATAGGTGAAAATGAGGGCGGGCACCCCTTCGAGTGATGTAGGTGGACTCCCGTTTGCCACATCCACCAGATTTGGGAACACGGGAGGATGGAAAGCTTTCGCCCTTCCCGTCAAAGGGTACAGCACGCGTCCTGAGCAAGAGCGTCCTGTCCCCTCTCTTGACACCTCGGGTGAACCCCTGCCCCACACATAACTGCTCTGAGCAAAGGGGGCTGCACTAAAGACCAAAGCTGCTGGTGACAAGTTCACGTGTCTCAGGCTCAGTGAGGTCAACTTAGGGAGACACAATCTTAGTCCAGACTGAGAGGAGGTCCCCTAGCTTCTGGAAAGCCCCAAAGATGAGGTCTCATGAACCTGCCAGAGAACCGAAAAATGCAGAATGAAAAAAGGAAACCAAAACAGATGTCACCACCCCCTTGCACCTCATCTCAACGAGGGACAATGCTCTCCATCCTACTAGTTACCCGCCCTTCCTCTCCTCTCCCCCCTTATCCCGCCTCTGAACCTGCTATCCCCCAGGCAGCCAAACAACCCTTCCAACCACAAAGTCTTCCACAGGTTGCCAGCCCAGGGACATGGCCAAGTGCTCCCGGCGCCTGGACCAGCTCCACATGGCCCCTGCCGCCTCTCTGCCTTGCCTGCCAACACCCCACCTTTGCTCCCTCAGCCCTGACCGCTGGTCCCACAGAGCAGCACACTCCCATTCGGGGCCTTGGAACTTGCCTTTCCCACCACAGCCACCACCGAGCTGCTCCCTTCTCTCCTCTAGCTCACTGCTCAAATGTCACCTTCTCGGTGAAGCATTCGCTGATCACCCCATTAAAACCGGCCCTGTTCCCTCCCACACAAGCTATCCTTCCCTTCGGTTTTGTTTGCTTTCCCAGCACCTCGTGCTACCTGACATGACAGTCCCTGTTCTCAGCAGCACAAGGGCCTGCTGTCACAGGGCAGGTGTTCCACAAATATTTGTTACACAGCTGAACGGCAATGCTTTGCGAAGTTTAGGGCCGGGGCTCTGACCGCAGGAGCAGAGAGAGTGGATGCTGAAGCAAGCTGCCCATCCAGAAAGGGGGCTGTGTGAGCAAGTGTCTGAGGACCGACCCGCTTCCAGGAAGCCCAAAGAGGTAGAGAAAAGGTCCCCCCGTCTTACCGACTTCTCCCATCACCCGCAAGCCCTCCTGATAGTTGGGGCCACCTCTTCGGACAAAGATGGTGACCTCATGCTCCTTCAGGGGACCCTGGTAATCTCGAATTGCTCTCACGATGCCCTGGAAGCATAAAGGGCCGACAGACACATGACTAAAAATCAGGCAGTCCTAAGTCAATTATTTATAACCCTGATAAACATGCCAGGGTGTAGGCCACGAGGGCTGCTTCTGGCGAAGAAGCAAGGCAGACCCCGGCAGGCAAGAATTTCACACATGTGGACTAGACCACCCACGAGCAACCAGAAGGCCCAGGATGTGCGCACACGAGCTGTTGCTGACGTACCTGGGAGTCACACCCCTCAATGCACGGGGATGCTGGCTCCTGTTAGCCTTGTCACTTACTGCAGTCTGGGGGGAAATCGAGGCCAGGGTCCTAGGCAAGAGTTCTCCGAGCTATCAGGCCATGATCCACTTAAACATCCAATTCCTACTAGAACTTCCTCCAGTAATTTTGGGGAACTCATAATGAGTAGCTACCTTGGAAATAATCTGGGAAAATAGGTGTGTACGGAGTTCTGTCTCCCCAGACAGGAGGCAAGTTTACAGGGTCCAGGATGTGACATCTGTCACCCATGGCACTCACTGCACCTGAAACTATAAACCTGGTCCAGCCCCAGACCTGAGCACCCTACCTACCAAGACCTTCACTGGACTACACAGTTGTGCGGAACTCAGCACAAAGCTGTAAAGGTTCACCTGCTTCCCATCTGTCTGATCAGGAACAATTAAGGAGACCCTGTTTTAGGCAAGACTGATGAGGCCTGGTCCCCCACTTCTTCAGGGATCACTTTCAAGGCTGACATTTATTTATTCATTACTCTCAAAACTTACACGTAACTACCAGGTGGGACACGCTCTTCTGAAGAGCCTCACTGAGCACTGGACGGTACAGAGCAAGACTTGGCCTCCTGAGGTGGCTGCTCAGAAGGGCGCGAGACTCTCGAGCCCTGTTAGTCCTGTCGTCCTTCCTGACCAGCGGTCACACTCTGAACTGTGTGCCGATGCCCCTGACCTGTGCATAGGGACCCGGGCTGACAGGCCCTGGATGGAAGAACAAGGGCCCCAGATCATCGGACCATTTTCCTCATTCTGACCTTTTGGAGAAGACCCGAATCTATCCCAGTGTCTTCAGCATCCCCAACAAGGGACCCCGGGACAAGAGCCCCTACTGAACTGGGTACGTCATGGTACCCAGTTTCTGCCTCAAACCTGGCTTACAGAAACCTCCCTTCCTGGCTTCCCCCAAACTCACATTCCCCAGAAACAGCACAGGCCCCCATGGCTGGTTACCTTGAACGTGGCAGCCACATTGGTGAAGTTTGCGATGCTGCCTCCGATGATGAGGATCTTGCCTGTGTTTGGAGGAGAAGGGTCATTAGAAAGGCAGACTTGAACGTCTTACCAGAAATCCAATTGGGGGTATTCTCTCCTCTCTAAGCAAAGGTCCCCCAAGCATTAAGAGGTATCAGTACAGGGGCGGGGAACAGTCTGGCCTCACCTGACATCCGTTCAGTCTTAACCAACTAGGCTTCCCATCACCTGCATCACCAAGCAGGTGGTTAATGCAAACCCACCAAACCTCTACATTGTTCCTGGCTGGCACTCAGAAACTCAGTTTGGTCTATGGATAACCCCGGTGGGAATCTCCTCTGGCTCAAGGGAAGGGGAACTGGTAGACTTAATCCCCAAACACTGGACAGGTGGTAAAGGGAAGCTGGGAATCCCACAGCCCAGACAGTAAACATAGAAGTGGGCCACTAGGGGCGCCTGGGTGGCTCAGTGGGTTAAAGCCTCTGCCTTCGGCTCAGGTCATGATCCCAGGGTCCTAGGATCGAGCCCCGGCATCCGGGCTCTCTGCTCAGCAGGGAGCCTGCCTCTCTGCCTACTTGTGATCTCTCTCTGTCAAATAAGTAAATAAAATCTTAAAAAAAAAAAAAGAAGTGGGCCACTAAAACAAACAAACAAAAAAAACCCAACAACAGACGTAAAAAAAAAAAAAAAGCGGGCCACTAAGATCTGAGCTTACAGCAGTAGGAGCACAATGCTACACCCGCACTTACTCCTGCTCGTAGGGCTCTCTGGACTCATCACTTCCTTGCCTCCCCAGAGCTCCCCATCCGACAGAGGCCACACTGCCCATTACAGAGTTGGAGAAACAAAGGTCCAGAAGCTAGGTGACTAACCCCAGGCCGCAAAGGACCGGGACCACCACCTCAGTGTGTCCTCGCCCCAAGCTGTTCCCACTGCAGCACAACGGGCCATCCTGGGGAAGGAGCGTGTGTGTCTCACCATCTGGGTGCTTCTCCCGGGTCATGAGGGAGAGGATCGTCTTGGCATAGTCATAGGTCTGCTGCTCGCTGGGGGCGCCCGAGTACTCCCCATAGTTTGCCAGTTCGTTGACACCCCCTAAGTCACAGATGGTATCACTGCCGGGGAGATACAAGAAGTCAATGCTGGCTCTGACTCCAGTGGTAGAGGGTGGCAGCCTGGTGCCGAGGAGGACAGCAGGTGCCCCCAGAGCCCTAGAGTCAGCCTACAGGACTGACCCCTTGGGCCTCAGACCCTCCATGGTCCACCACAGTCACACCTGAAAGTGAACTACACTGCCTCAGGCTCTCCCTGGCAGTAAGCTCTGCTAGCCCCAGGCCATCGTGGGGTTCGGGACTGACACTGGCAAGTCAAGGGAACAAGGAGCGCTTCCAGACACAAAGAAAAACCACGCACTCCAGGAGTCCCTGCCAGGAGTCCCTACCGGGCTGCCCAATGGAGAAGTGAAATGATTGCAGCCAGAGGAGGGCCGAGCCAGGCACAGAAGGGAACGCAGCAGCTTCCTGCCTGGAAACGAGCAGATCCCTACTGTGCTTTAAGTAAAAAACTACCAATTATTGCAAAGAGTATAGAATATGAGCCTAATATTCCTATAAAGTGTGAAAGTATGAAGACATACACAGGCATTAAAACAGCCAGAAGGAAGGAAGGAGGGGAGGGGAAACAGCCAAGCAAGGTTTACCTTCAGGTTCTTCTCTGCATTTACTACACCTCTGCATGAAGCATGTATTGTTAACTACAAAGATTAAAACTAATAAAAGTGACCTCATTTGGAAGCAAACAAGAAAGTTGCAGAAGACAGCATAGAGGACAGGCTTTTACTAGAGCCTCTGTTCTGCACCAAGGGGAGAAAATGAAGATTCCCAACCCCTACTTGGAGGGGAGGCAATTTGATCCAGACTACACACTAGACTAGACACACACAGACTACAGACTACACTCCGGGCAGACCTGGCTTCCACCCCCTGCAGCAGCCCCTCTGTCACCTGTACACAACTGAGGCACCGCCTCCAGCCACCATGGTCCAGATCCTTCCCTTGGGGTTCAGCAAGGTCAGCTTCAGGCTCGCCCCACTTTTGGCATCCAGGTCTGCAATGTAAGCCTCCTAGGGACCAGAGAGCAACAGGTGGGTCATGGGGGTACCCCCTTCACTGGGTCCCAGGACCCTGCCCCTTTCCCTGGAGATACATAAAGAGGTCCTGAAGCCTTAATAGAGTCAGGGAGAGGAGTTGTGCAGGATCCTAAGTGCCTGGGATGAAACATGAGGACGTCCTCCAGTACCGAAATCACACATGGCCACAGCCACTGCCTGGGGACAAACTTCCCAACTCCTTTGTCTCTGACCTGAAATCCCTGGCCCTCTGCCCAGTCCCAAGCCTCACTAGGTCACCCTGCTACTATCACGGCCCCCCACACCCAATGTCTGCCTGCCTGGCTCATCACAGGCCCCATCCCTTCTCCCAGCCCAGCCTCTTCCCCTGGCCTGGGTTATGACTCATAGGCCTGATCCTGCTGAGGACCTCTTGAGAGGATGGGGTGGTGGGAAAGAGCAATTAAAATTCTCAGCAAGTGGCCAAGAGAACTACCTTCCTCCGGCAGGATTAGCAAGAGCCACTTGGAATTACCGACAAATCAAGTTAAGAGCCCGGGGAGGTTGATTGAGAGAGAAGTCTAAAAGGATTTCTGGCCGGGATTCAGAACCTTGGCTGACTCCCACCCCCACGTCCTTTGGGGTTTTAAGAAAATTAAATGGTTCTCAACCTTCCTTTCCTGCCAAATATACAGCCCATGGCGGCAGGGGTGGTGGTGGTGGTGGCCGATATTCCCCTGAGACCAGTCACCTTCTCTCAGGGCCCCCTCACCCTCCACCTCCTCCCCACAGCAGCCTCACCTCTGGGTAAGCCTCCCGCCCAAAGGGAGGAGGGAACTCTAGATCACCCCACTTCACTTTACAGATGTAGTCGGCTGTGGCATCTATCTTAGCCGCCAAGTCAAGGACATAGACGCCATCTTTGGTCACAACTGTGAGAAAAGCAGAGGCAATCAGAGGCAGGCCCCGGTGGAGGCAACCACCGATCTCCAAACCCCTCCACAGGCTTCTCCACACACCAACCACCCACTCCGGGGTCCCACCCAGACCCAGCAACTACCCAGCTCCACAAAAAAACCAGATGGCCCTTCCACACAACTTTTACCCATTAAAAGAAATATAAATAATTTAAGACCACCCCCCTCTGCTCTGACCTATAGGTAATGTGACAGGGAAGTCTGTTTTAGTTGCCATGACAATTTTTAAAAAACCATTTATGTATGTATGTATGTATGTATTTATTGGGGGGGGGGGCGTGTGCAAGTCGGGGGAGGGGAAAAAGGAGAAGGAGAAGAAAGAAGCAGACTCCCTGCTGAGTGCTGAGCCCCACCCGCCAATCCCATGACCTACGAGATCATGACCTGAGCAGAAGTCAGGAGTTGGGGGGCGCCTGGGTGGCTCAGTGGGTTAAAGCCTATGCCTTCGGCTCAGGTCATGATCCCAGGGTCCTGGGATCGGGCCCCGCATCGGGCTCTCTGTTCAGCGGGGAGCCTGCTTCCCCCCCCCTCTCTGTCTGCCTCTCTGCCTACTTGTGATTTCCGTCTGTCAAATAAAATCTTAAAAAAAAAAAAAAGAGGGGCGCCTGGGTGGCTCAGTGGGTTAAGCCGCTGCCTTCGGCTCAGGTCATGATCTCAGGGTCCTGGGATCGAGTCCCACATCGGGCTCTCTGCTCAGCAGGGAGCCTGCTTCCCTCTCTCTCTCTCTGCCTGCCTGTCTACTGTGATCTCTGTCAAATAAATGAATGAATAAATCTTAAAAAATAAAAAAAAATAAAAAGAAATCAGGAGTTGGACTCTTAACCAACCGAGCCACCCAGGCACCCCTGTGCCACGGCAATTTTTTCTGTTTTTGAACAGGATAGAGCAATCCTTTATTTTTAGACACTTTCACAAAGAGGTTTTTAGTAACTGAACTTTCCTGGGGAGAAGAGAGAATAAGAAAATCAGCCTCCAGCCATCAGCAGCAGCTCTGCTTGGGGTCTGGGATCCCACCTGGGGAGGTGGAGGCACACACTTTCCTTCCTTTATTAGTTTATCCCGCTGCCTCCTGACGTCACTTAGACGTTCCATCATTTTCTGCCGAAGCAGATATTCTACGAAATCGTCGAAATCTGTCTCAAACTCTTTCTCTGCCCGGGGACCACGGATTCCAGGCGCACGTCCTATCCATTCTTTCTCAGAAGTATGGCATTGACCTGGAATCTCATGATTCTGAGCACTCTGGATTGTCATCCAGCAATCTAAGTTAAAGCCCAGCCTTCCCTGTGCATCAAAGAAAGGCATGGCGTCATGCAGTGATGCCCCTGTCTCCTCGCTGGCTGCCACTACTGGATGATCTCACCGTGGCAATTTTTCAACTTTTTCTTAAATGCTGCATTCCACGCCTTCAACCTAACCATTTACCCTTCCACAGCCTTGCCCTTAAAATGAAAAGTGTTAAGGTACAGGATGCTGTTGGGAGACCTCCCCCCCGCAGGGGTAGACATATCCGTGTCCTGGGGTTGGCTATGGGAAGCCTTAAGTGTCTAGGTGAGTGAGAAGCCACCGGGTGCACTGGGCCCCCAACCAGGATTCATTTACTGCTGACTAACTGGACACGCACCCTCCCTTTATCCCAGGGCCATTTAGCTAATGAAGTTAGCACAGAGCCATCTGGTTCCTTCTAGGGGCTGCATCCCCAGCTGGAATCTGGAATCTGGAATCAGACTTTGCCCTGAGCAGCCCTGGCCAGAGCCAGCTCAGACCACCTTCCTCCCTCACAGCCCAAAGGCTGGGACTAATGTCTTCCCAGCCTTGGCGCTCCATGACGGACCCACCCCTGGGAGCTCCAGGGGCACTAAGGGGACAGAAGGGCCTGAGTGGTCAGGTCAGTGCAGAGGCAGCCCGAATCCTAGTCGCTCAGCTTAAGCCACTGGCAGGAATAACCACAGCAGAAAGCCAGGTCAAAATCAGGACTCCCCCATCACAGAAGAAATTAAAATCGAAGAAAGCTGGGGTTGGTTTAGAAGAGGGATAACCACTGTTTTCTGAAAGCTCAGAAACAGGAGACTGCACTCCATGAGCCCAGACACCCGTCTGTAGTGCCCTCTACAAGTGGGGGCGGGGGGGTCTGATGTTCCGAAGGTCAAGGCCAGGGTTACCACAGGCACTGGGACCCTGTTATGACTGCCCCTTGCTCAGCACCCTCCCTCCCCCAACACAGCCAGTTACCAAGGGGGTTGATCTCGAGGTAGGTGAAGTACAAATCCTCATAGAAATTGAAGAGGCCGGAGATAAAACTGGCTAGAATCCTAAAGGAGGAGGGAGAGAGGGCTCGTCAGTCCTCAGGGAGCCAGGAAGCGGGCTCCCCACAGCAATCTCTCACTGCCACAGACAGCTCCACTTCCCCATACTGGCCCTGCCAACCTCTCTCTTTCCTCAGTGAACCCTGCTCTCTGGACATCACTCTTCAGCCACTGAGGTGGAAAGGAGCTGTCAGGCATGAAGCTGGAGGCGGCGGCGCCAGACAGACAGGGACAGCGAGGTGACGGACACAGACAGCGTGATTCAGTCTGAGCCGGCCTCCCGTCAGCCCCCAACACCCTCTTCGGGACAGGGAAGGACTGCGCCTACCCTCCCACCCAGATGCTGGGGTGAGGCAGGGTGGACGCCCACGCAGGGGAGCCGGCTTTGCCTTCCCTGCTCCATGCCCAGGGCTGTCAGCCGCTGCCGCCCCCTGCCGCCCCCTGCCGGCCCTCCCTCTCACTCAACTCTTTCTTGTCTCCAGGAGCATGGACCAACAGGTGTTTCTTGACATCCTCAGGATTCAGTTTCTTGTCCACGCCGACGAGCATTTTCTGGGCTTTGGCGTCCACGTCGCCCACATCCACCCCACCTTCATGGTGGAACAGGACGTAGTCCCCTTCTCGGGTAGCATAGATGCAGACGTAGAACTCCTCTGCCTTGAAGGGGGAAGGCAGCACCACGCGGTTGAGGAGCACTGAACTGGAGAGTCCAACCCCCGCGGTCTCATTTCTAAAGCCCTAGAACACTCACCCAGGAGACCTGCGCACCACCTTCCCCTCGGAGGAAGGGGAGAGAAGACGCCACTGTCTAGCTAGCTGACAGTCCAGCCTCAGGCACGGGGACCTGGCCTGGGGAAGGGTGCCTGCCTTCAAGTCCTTCTCATCCCAGCACTGAGCAGGTCCCTCTGTGACCAGCCCCCACTCCTCTCTGCTCCGTCTCTGGCCTCCCTGCTCCATGGCGCCCTTAGACCCTAGGTACAACTTCAGACACTGTGGTCCCTTTGACTTTTCTCCAGCAGTTTGATTTCTTCCTTTCTCATTTTAGGGTCGACAAACACAAAGGGAGGGAGAGGACCCAGCTTGGAGATACCTCACACATACCTGACTGTGGGGAACGAAGGGCTCGATCAGAAAATTCTTGAGGAAGCCTCTGGCCTTGCCCACCTGTGGGGATTGAGGAAGCTGAAGTCTAGATGGAGAGCAGGCCTTGCTCCCCAGAGCAGGACAGCTGCCCTCTGCTCCCTCCACCTGGCCATCCCATCGGAGGTGGGGCCCAAGTACTACAGCCACAACATCTGACATAGAGAGACTTTTCCAGAAACCAGGGCAATGTGTTCAGACCCCTAAGCTACAGCAGGCTCCACGACATCCCCCTCTTCTGCCCACTGCCCTTGTGGCAGCCACACCTGGAAGTATATTGACTTCACACCTTCTTGTTCTGCCTCCTCTCGAGGGTGACAAAATGAGCTGGGCTGACAACGCTGCCCCAGCCCTGAAGCACAGACATCAGGAGTCTTCTCCCTCCTGCCATCAGTCACACAACTTAAAGAGCCCAGACCAATCAAGGCTCTCCATCCCAGAGCTCAAGCAGAGAGACCCAGACCAAGGACCGAAGTCCAGGCCCAAGGAATGAGCAGGGATGGGAGCGGGGGGGGGGGGGGGGGGGGGGGGGGGGGGGGGGGGGGGGGGAGGGGGGGGCAGAGGAAGGGGGAGTGAGAGCCTGACAGGGAAAACTTCACGCACACTTTCCTGGCTGAGGACAACAGGCCTGCAGAGCTAATCAATTTGAGTGTGTTCCTGGCGGCCGCTGAGGCAAGACAGCCCTCATCCCAGTGTGTCCCGAAGCCCCCGCCCGCATGCGTCACTGCTGAGTCAGGGACCAGACAGTGATCCGTCAGAGGTAATGACGTGCTCCTGCCAGCGCTGACATCCCCCTCCCAACAGGCAGCCGAGGAGAAGGGAGCATGAGGACCGCCGTGGGGGTACCACTCAGCCCCCAACCCTGCGGTCCTCTCCCCACAGGCCTCCAAGCACAAAGGCCAGTCAAGATCCCTCTGCCCCCAGGTCCACGGGTGACTTTCAAAAGCCCTCTTTACTCCAAGAGCCAGAAACTGGGAAATTACCATGAAGAGCTGATTTCAGAAAGCCCAGAGAGAGAGGAAGCTGGCTCCACCACCATCCTCATCCCACTTCTGGGACTGCCAAGGGAGAGGACAGCACACCCCTGGTCATGGTCACCCAAGATGGGACAGCACACCCTCCCTGGTCTTGGGGACACCTCAGCCCCCTCCCCCTTTCCTGTTCCCCAGCCCCTTGTAAAAGCAAGAAGGAGAACTGCAATTTTATCCCTGAGCCTCTCCTAACTCTTCCCAAAGCATCTCTCCCTTTAGCTCTCATCTCCAGGGCTGACATTAACCACCAAGCTGGGAGAAGCCAAGAACCGAATTTACCCTTCAGTATTCACAGCCTCATCTGAGGCTCTTGGCCCCATAATGTCTCTGCCTAAACGAGTCTGCCTCTCCTTTCTTGAACTTCTTCTTACCCACCCTCTCAGATATACATGTCACGAGCTGCCGTGCCCTTTCTGGAAACTAAAAAGAATGGAGTTCCCAGAAAGGGCCTCAGAGACCCATCTCCATGTTTGCCTTTAAGAAACAGACCATTTCCACCTGGCCAGGAACTGTGTTGGGGTGACTTCTGCAGCCCATCTTGCCATTCACCGATGGCAGAGCTAGAAGCAATCAGCAGGCCTGGCCCTCCTGCTCAAGTCAGCCCTGAGGGACCCTCGCCCTCCCCACGCTGCAGGGTGGCTGGGTGCGGGGTGATCCACGCACCCTCCTAATCTGGTGGTGACCACATCTGCTTCCATTCCCACATCGGCTCCACCCCGGCCTGTCCCCATGCACTCACAGTGGTCTCCTGTCCCAGCCGTGGTTTCAGCCAGGACTTAACGCCTTCCAGAGTGAGGTTGACTCCCACAAGGCCTAGCTTTCCACGCCGTTTGATCAGCTGGTCTGGCTTGACCACCAAGCTCTGGAACAAGAGGGGTTTGTACTTAGAGCAAGGAAAGAAAGAGGAGAGTCAAAGGCTATAGCTCGGGGTCCCAAAGCACAGGACAGCCTGCATGCCTTCCAATCCACTTATCCATTCTTCAGTTCAACTCTTGGCAGCTTCCCTCCCCTATCCCAGCCTACACCTTTCTTTTGACAGCCAGGGATCTAGAGCCATCCGTGCCCAGGATGGGGCCTGGCACAGAGTACCAGCTGAATGAGTGATTCCCTAACCTCCCTATGTGCTACCTTAGCTTCACTGAACCATGAAGTCCTCAGAATATGGACCAGCACCTGTGCTCCAAAAGGAAGGGCAGAAGGATAGCCCTGGGGTGACAAAGGACCTTAGAGATCTGGTCAGTCTCATCCCGGAGCTTGATCCTGCCGATAAGGCCAGCAAGTAGCCCCTAAGTGCCGCTCACCCACTGCCAGCCAGGGGAGGCACCACCTCCTGAGGCGGCGGGACGGAACACGCACCCCTGGAAGCCGCCATGGGTCCTGGTCCTGCTCTCTAGGCCCAGCCCGGGAAGTCTCCCCTTCCCAACAGTGACCCTGCAGGGAGCCGGACAGAGGAGGCTCGACTCCACGCTGGCCGCCCAAGGCTGCTGGCCACTCTACACAGAGCCCATGGCACGCTTCCTCATGGACCTGTGACACTCCTGCTGTGTCCACCTGGGGGAGTAGGGCACACACCTACTTTTACTGAGCATTGACCAAGTGCCGGCTGGCACACTGAACGCTTTCCAGCCATTACTGCTGATCCTGACAGCTCACAGGGTGAGTGTTCCACCCATCCGACAGACGGGGAACTGGACACTCAAGAAAGGTAAAACAGCTTGCTCCAGGCAAGCCGGAGCTTGATAGGGTTTATCAACAGAGAACTTCGATCTGGACTCCAGTTTTTCTAGCTCCAAGCCCACGTACTCTCCCAGGGCACCTTGACATGTGGGGCTCACAGCAGAACATGAAACCCCGCTCGGCCCACTGCATGCTGCCCAACGATGTGGGCAGTCTGCCATCACGTGACCTGCTATGTCGTCTCCACCAAACCCATCCTTCCTCTTCCTCTGACCCCGGGCACGGAAGAAGGGTCCGGCGAGGGCGGGCTCACCTGGCTGAGAAGCCAAGGGTGGTCCTGCAGCAGGCGGGCCCAGTCCGTGTCAGGGGTGACCCGGGCATACTTGAACCGGTTCTGGATGGCCGAGGTGGTGCAGATGTACTTGTAAAGGAGTTCTTTGCCAGTCTGCTCCGAAATCGCCTTGGCCGACATGGCTGCAGAGGGACCTGCTCTACCTGGTGGGGGAACAGGAGCTGGTGGGAAGGGGCAGGGGAAACAGACCCATGTCCAGTGCCCCCCAGACAAAACCAGATCTCGGTGCTCCTCAAGAGAGGGAATGAGGACTGGCACAGCAGGAGGGATGGAAGGGAGATCTCAATGAGCACTTCTGAGGGCCAGAAAGGAGGATTAGGAAATGAGGGGAGAGAGAAGATGATGGAGAAAGACAAAGGTGGGATTTTCCCCGGGACTCTTGGCCTCAACCCTGTCTCTTACTTCTTCTCAGCAAACCAGCTTACATTTATCTTGGAATAAAAGGCAGCTGGATGGGGAGACAGGAATATCAGTGGTGTGATCCAAACTGGAGCACTGGTCCCACCCGAGGTCCCACACAGACACTGGAACACACCCTTTGGTTCTGTGACCTATGGGGCGCCCAGCCAGAATTGTGCAATGCTGCCTTTACTCCCCCTACAGGTTTTGTCTACCCCACACCCAGACTCACCCACTTCACACACTTATACCCCTCACCAGGCTGAGGGCCAGGTGGGTGAGTTACTTAACCTCAGGCAGGATCAAGCCCCCCAGGAGCCAAGAGGAAGTGTCCTCTCAGGGTTTACTTCTCCCAGGACACTGGACTCCCACGCCTGAGTTCAGAGCAGACACAGGGCAGGGGAACAGTGACCTTCAGTGCATCCCACCCGCCCCACTGAATCACCCAGCTCTAAGCAAAACACAGGCCTCTCTAGGGACTGCCCTATACTGGTCACTTCTAACTGAGCCAGAGCTGGGAGAGAAGGCAGAAGTCATCCTCTGTCACACACATGGAGACACTCCTGTGAGGCACACTGAAATATACCTATTTCTTAGGTGAGGACTAAAAGCTCAGAGGAATTAAGGTAACTTGCCCAAAAAGTCAAACTAATAAGCAGGGGGATGCAGGACTTGAACCCAAATCCTCTTATTCCTGGTCCCCAGACAACCTCACACCTCAGTCTGAGAGTTTTTCTCCCAGGACCAGGCTGTGTCCCCCTTCACCTCACAGAAGGGTTTGTGATGACAATTTCTTTATCTTCCCCCACTCCCACTGCTGTGCCCTGACAAATCCATTCTCTCTTGGGTGGAGAGAGAAGCAAGTTAGAAAGAGGAACAGAGGCAAGTGGAGGGAAAGCAAACCATCATTCATGCTAAGAGTTTGGCCAGATCAGGAAAAGTCATTCCAATCTCTCCCACAAAGATCCAGAACTGAAGCTGCTGAAATTGCTGGGGAAGAAAAGTCAAGTTCAAATGAAGGAGGGCAGGGTTAGAGACTGGGCTCGTTTATACACCCAGAAAGGTTGGTCTCCATCCCCAGCTCGGGGGAAGGCCAAAGTTCCAGAGGCCACACTCCACTTCTCTCCCAACTGGCCAGGCTGGGGCTTCAGGTTCTAAGCCTGGCTTGGCTGGCCCCCTCAGAGTCCCAGCTAGTCTCTAGTTTAGCACAATGGGTGCCTTCAATCTGGTGTCTGGCCCAAAGTGGGGTAGCTGGGAAGGGGCTCAAAAGAAATGTTCCCTTTTCTGGCCTTCCCCTGGGATGACTTCCGGCTCCAACTCAACATGAGTTTCCAAAGGCGATGCCTCAGCTGGCCCCAGTGTCCAACAGTCCTCCACCCCCCACCCACTCCAGCTCCATTTCCCAACCTTCTTGACTTCAGACCAGAAAAACTGGTCCTGAAATCAGATGGGTACACCTGCCCCCACCTCCCAAACAGAGTGCAACCCAGGGCAGATGGGGCAGGGAAAGGAGACTCAGGGCAGCTGCTGACCACCCTCAGCAGTTCAGACACATCAAACTCCAGGACGAAGGAGCCCCTCAACTAAGCCTCCCCAGCAGAGAACAGTCTGATACACACTACTAGAACAATGTCTCAACCCCCACCCTCCCAATCTGGCACCTTCCAAAGCAGGCAAAGGATAGGCTGAGAAAAGGGATGTTCTGGGCTGAAAAATCTCCAACTTATTGAGCCCCAGATCAAATCTCAGACCCAAGAGTTCATTTCTACCGGGTATTGGGGGGGGTGGGGTAAGGAGACACAAGACGGGGATGATACAGCATAGAACAGATTTGCCAGCTTACCAAAACAACAGATATGCCACCAGAGCACTTTGGCTTAGATGGGGCAGACCCTTTCAAGGCCAAGACAGGATTTACCATAGAGTAACAGTGGGGAAAGAATCTGGCCTCTGCATAGTCACCAATGCAGGGTAAGGCTCACAAACCCAGGGAGTAGCCGGGGTGGAGAAAACTTGCAAATGAAATATTCAGAGGGGTCTCAAGAAGTCTCTCTAGGGCAGTGGCTCTTAACCCATCTGAGGTCTCGGACTCCTGAGCACCTGAAGCCCAGAAAAATATGCCCCTACCTGACCCTGGATATCATTTTAAGGTGCTTATGATTGTGACCACAGGCCACCTGTTAAGAGCATCTACTCTATGGGATGCCTGGGTGGCTCAGTTGGTTGGATGACTGCCTTCGGCTCAGGTCATGATCCCGGAGTCCCGGGATCGAGTCCCGCATCGGGCTCCCAGCTCCACGGGGAGTCTGCTTCTCCCTCTGACCTTCTCCTCACCCATGCTCTCTCTCGCTGTCTCTCTCTCAAATAAATAAAACCTTTAAAAAACAAAAAAAAAAGAGCATCTACTCTAGTGACACTGGGACTTAAGTGTTAAAAAAAAGTGTAGGGACGCCTGGGTGGCTCACTGGGTTAAAGCCTCTGCCTTCGGCTCAGGTCATGGTCCCAGGGTCCTGGGATCGAGCCCCGCATCAGCTTCTCTGCTCTGCGGGGAGCCTGCTTCCTCCTCTCTCTCTACCTGCCTCTCTGCCTACTTGTGATCTCTGTGTCAAATAAATAAATAAAATCTTAAAAAAAAAAAAAGTGTAGACCAATCTGGGTCTGGGGATCCACCCCACCAAAGTCTTAGGCTGCCTCCCCAGGAACTGAATATGCTGTCGAACTGATAGGGGGTTTTAGGACAGAGCTAAGATCCCAGGGGTCTGCTTTGGGGCCCCAGGAACGGTCATCTAATAATAAGTAGAAGTGTAAATCATTTGGGGGTAATCACGTCAAGGAACTTGACCACAAATACACACACTCTTTCTCTTTCACTCAATCTCCCCGAGGGAAGGACTTTATGAGCTGAATGGGGTCTTTTCTGCAGACAGGTAAGTGACCCAGGATTGGGTTCCTCCACAGCAGCCACTGAGGGCTGAAGCAACCCACAGCAAGGCTGAATGAAAGGAGCCTGTGCCCCAGGAACGCATGGCTGGGACACAGCCAGTGCAGAGGAAGCATTGGGGATGCTACTTGGGGTCTCTCTCTGGAAAGACAAAGAGCACTCATTTCTAGATTAGCTTCCATAGTATTGGTTTGGGTTTTGGTTTTATTGTTTGTTTGTTTTAAAGATTTTATTTATTTATTTGACAGAGATCACAAGTAGGCAGAGAGGCAGGCAGAGAGGGGGGAGGGGAAGCAGGCTCCCCGCTGAGCAGAGAGCCCGATGCAGGGCCCAATCCCAGGACCCTGGGATCATGACCTGAGCCGAAGGCAGAGGCTTAACCCCCTGAGCCACCCAGGCGCCCAGTTTGGGTTTTGTTTTTGAGAGGACAAGCAATTCTTGGGGTGAAGGGGAGAGGCAGAACTCTGTGAGGGTCCCCTACTGCAGCAAGCATAGTGTCAGAATGGAGGCAGAGACACCCGCTGCCCCATGTCCAAGGGCTCTTCCCGTCACGCTGGCCCATGCTGTTGAACAGAAATTCTGTTGCTCAGAAATGAAAATCACCAGCCCTGGGCAGCTGGGGTCTACCAGCTTTTCCTCACCCAGTACTTCAGATATTCAAGGACCTGCGCTGGCTGAAAGGGCAAAGTTGAAGAGTGGAAAGAGTGGGCTGCCTGGCCAAACTGCCATGCACTGCTCCTCCCCGCTCTCCAAAGTCCTCCTGCCAGGCAGACCCCAGGGGACCACCCAATGGCAGAAGTCCTCCGTATTGCACAGTATCTGCCAAGGTTGGAGAGGGCAGCCGGCGCTGGGTCTGGCTCTCGGCCAGGCCCTACGGGAGGGCGGCGGCAGCATCCTAGGGCTCCTTCAGGATCCAGCCTCGGCCGGGCTCCGCGTCAGCGCCTGAGGTGGGGAGGGAGACTGGCACCCCGGCCATCTGTCGCTTAGACGCTGGGCGCGACGGCACCTCCAGAGCGAGGAGAGTCCTTCCCGCGCCGCTGCCCCACAGGCAGGTCCTGGCGGCGAGGCCAGGCCTCGGGCACCCTGGAGCAGCCCGGCCCCGCGTGGCCCGCCAAGGCTGCGCGCCCCGCTCGCTCCCTTCACTTTCTCGGCGCGAGACTCAGTCGACTCTCCACAAAAAAATAGAGGAAGGGCCTGTGCCCGGGTAGGAGTGGGGCGAGTGGCCACCACTCTTTCTACTTCCCGTCCCTCGCATCCGGTGGGGAGACCCGGATGGGGACAAGAGGGAGTCCGCGAAAGCCCGAAGAGGCTCGAGGACCGGCCCCGGTCGGCGTAAGGGGCGCCTGGATGGTGCAAATGCAGTTTGGCGGAGGGAAGAGAAGCCAGGACGACGGCACACCCTGTGCAAACTCCCAGAAACTGGAATGCGGGAGAGTGGGGGTGGGGTAGTCGACACGCGGCCACAGGCCGGGGTTCCGAGCGAAGGCTAACCTAAAGCGAAGACCCCCAAAACTTCTAAGCAGGTGTAGCGACGGCACGTGAGCACCAAGCCGGCGTCCGGGAAGGCGGTTCCGGGTTGGGGGAGGGAGGCGGGAAGCTCCTGGGGCAGGTGGGGTCCCTCCCGCGAAAGCAGCTGCCCGCTACTAACCTCTCTGCAAAAGCCCGTGCGCGGCGCTCCCTCCGCAGGGCCTGCCTCAGCGCCCAATGCCCGGAGCGCTCCAGCCTCAAGCAGTCGCCCGGGATCCGGCTTTTGTCCTGGCCCCTACCGGCTTCTCCCCGCCCCCATCGGCTCACGGCGCGAGAGGTCCCGCGATTGGTCACACGCGTTCCCTAGCCTGAGCGCCAGAGCTCCTTCCAATTCGCTGCCCGGTACAGCTCCTCCCCCAGGGGCGGGACTCAAGGGCTGCTGGGACTTGTAGTCCATCTGGAGCGTCCGTCCAGACGGCTGGCGGGCACCGCCTCTTCGGAGTCCACAGGACTGGGGCGGGGACGGGGGCGGGGCCTCGGTGTGGGGAGATGGGCCGGGCTACGCTGCGAGGAGAAAGGACGGGGCAGGGGGCGGTGGCCTGATCATTTAGGGGCTGGGCCGACCGCCACTCGGAAGGTAACGTTGAGGGGGTGGGTTTGGCGGAACAGGCTGTAGCAGTTTAGGGGACCTGGAGACTCCGCCTTCTCTCCCTTTGGGATAAACTAATGTCCGTATCCTTGCTACCTAAAATCGACCACACTGAACCCAGTTGTTTAGCCCGGCTTTTCACGTAGCTGTGGCAGACTGCTTTTGCATTTGCTAATGGGCCCTCTCCATTGAGCCGGTGGGGCAAGACTGAGAGATTAGATCAGACCTCCCAGTGTGGGATAGGGCTGGAATGGAGTGGAGTGAGTGGGACTGGTGGGTGCTTGTCACACCGTTTTGCGTCCCGCTCACTTCACCTCGCAGAGCTGAGAACTGAACGGGAGATACTAGCACAGGGCCCGCAGGGCCGGGGCCATCTCTGCGGGTCTCCTGCTTCCCCTTATCCCCCCATCCCAAGCTCCCACACTGGAATGAATGAACTGTTACCTCCCCTTTCTCCACTGCCAGTGAGACAGGCTATTTTCCAAACCAAAAACTGGAACACCCGGTCTGACAGGTGCCAGTGAACTAGGGGAGCAGAATATTTGAAATCAGGACATATATTTACTGCTCCGACATTCTGGAGCTTTCACCCCAGTCCTGTAGGTCTCCTGAGCACTTATTTGAGCACTAACAGCTACCTAGCTCCAGGAGGGAGAACCAATGGAGCCGTGGCCAGATCAGGTGAAAGGGTCAGCCCAGTGTGTGCAAAGAATTGCCATGCCTGTGCCCCTGCCAAGCACCCGGGTCATACTGACGCTGCAATAATGTTCCGACATTCTTGTGGACAAAAACTTCAGGAAGCCCTCCTTCCCCCAATGCAGTTGTAGTCAGGAATGGGGCAGCTAAATTTGCTACCCATACCTGAACCAAATGATCCCTGATGATGTCACTTTCTGGTCCCTTTCCTCCCAATCATCCTTTTGAAAGAACAACTCTTCACCTCCTCTCTGCTGGTAGTCCTTGAGAGTCTTCTACTCCTGTATGGATTGAACTCCAACCCTATCAAGTATCTACGCCAAAAGTACAAATCTTGAAGGGTCACATCTCAGTAGATAAAGAAAACATCTCGGGACACCTGGGTGGCTCAGTTGGTTAGGCGGCTGCCTTCGGCTCAGGTCATGATCCCAGCGTCCTGGGATCAAGTCCCACATCGGGCTCCTTGCTCGGCAGGGAGCCTGCTTCTGCCTCTGCCTGCCACTCTGTCTGCCTTTGCTCGCTCGCTCTCTCTCCCTCTCTCTGACAAATAAATTAAAAAAAAAAAAAATTAAAAAAAAAAAAAGAAAACATCTCCTATGAAGAAGTACACACACACACACAAAAAGTACTCCATTTGCGGCACTGGGGAGACAGCAACTCCAGATGTTTGGAGGTTAGCAAGAAGGTTGTAGTCAGGAGGAATCACTTGTGTAGAAATGATCCTTCTGGTCAGAAAGGTACACTCATCCAGAAAGCCTCATCCAGGTAGAACATAAACTGTAACAAAATGTTCATCAATTTGCCGATATCGATAATAATTTTCAATGCCCGTGCTTTTGCCCCAGCAATTCCAGTTCTAACAATTTGTCCATCTGCTATACATGTGCATATATACCTGAAGATCAAGCTCTTTGTTTTCTTCACTGCTGGGTCTCCAACACTTTGAATAGGGCCTGGTATGTAGTAAACACTCAATAAATATTTGCTGAGAGATTGTGTCCCCCATATAGGAGTTGCCAGGCCTAGATGTGAGTAGTTCTGGATGGAGGCAACAAGAAGGGAGCTTTCCAGGAAGTGAGAGAGGAGAGGTGTGGACCAGAGTTTCCACGAGCCAGCCAAGCACTGGGATTTTTCAGTTCTCTGAGTGGTTCCATCCTAGGTCTTTCCCCAACAGCTCTCAATCCCACCAGGAAAAACTCTCTCATTACCCCACCATGCTCCTGCAGAAAATTTTCTGCTCCAAAATGATCAATCTGGGCCCCATTTTCTTACCTTCCTGACTTAAAAGCTCAAACTCTCCTGTGTTTGCCATTTGAATCACTTCCCTCCTCTTCTATATTGGGCTGGAAGACAAGTCCATGTCACCAGATACAGGAGAATATAGGCACAATCTCTGTGCCCAGGCCACAGGCATTCCACCACAGTAGCACTGGACTACCCACTGCCTCCCTCCCAGATTTAATCCACTTTAGTTACTATTCATTGAATACCTATTATGTGAAAGGTATGGGTGCCAATGCAGACTCTACATGGCAACCCCTTGAGCCAACTTCATCATGGTTTGCAGGTGAGCAACTGACCCTTTGGCAGGTGTCTCGCCCTGTCCATTACCGCCTAGTAGGTGAAGAGGAGGGAAAGAAAATCAGATCCAGTGATTCTCCCCCCACTTGGCTGGAAGCGCCTCAAAACGCAGGACCGTGCCCTGTTCCTTTTGACATCCTGGGGGTGGGCACACGTTAAGCACTCACCATATATATGTCTGAATAAATGCTGGAATGAACATGTAAATGAAGGAAAGAAATTATAGGAGGATGGAAGAGGAAGGAGGAGATGCAGCCAGGATAAGCACCTACCTGTGTGTGCAGTTTGAAACCCACATGTCTCCCAGCAACAACCAGACATAGGGGCTTACACCAGAGGCCCATCATGACCTGCCCTGTAAAGAACCGGGCAGCTTCTCACTCTGGCAACTTTCACTTTTTGCCCAGCACCGACCAATCTCCAAATGGAACCAAAGGCCAAGACCCCAGGATGTCCTGGGGAAAATCCCCGGGGAGGTGTGGCCAGAGCCAGCTTCTGGGCACAGGAAACATTCTCCAGCCAGCTGAAGCAGCTCCTGTCTGACCTCTTCCCAGAGTCTGCTCCCAGCTCTGCCCTCACTCTGTCTTAAAAATTGCCACTGGGCGTGGTGGGGGTGGGGGGTTGGGTGTCTCAGTGGGTTAAGCCGCTGCCTTGGGCTCAGGTCGTGCTCTCAGAGTCCCAGGATCGAGTTCCTCACTCAGGGTCTCTGCTCAGCAGGGAGCCTGCTTCCCACTCTCTGTCTCTGCCTGACTCTCTGCCTACTTGTGATCTCTGTCTGTAAAATAAATAAATAAAATCTTTTTAAAAAATTGCCATTGGGGCACGTGGGTGGCTCAGTCGGTTAAGCACCTGCCTTCAGCTCGGGTCATGATCTCGGGATCCTGGGATCAAGCCCCGCCTTGGGCTCCCTGTTCAGCAGGGTGTCTGCTTCTCCCTCTGCCCCCTACTCCTGCTCTCTCTCTTGCATTCTTTCTCAAATAAAATAAATAAAAAAATTTTTTTTAATTGCCACCGCTTCATCCTCACTAGGTGTATTCCTGGGAAATTCCCTCCTCTCTTCCTCTTTCAAAATGCCTTCCCTTAGGAAGACAGTATACCATTTCCTGTCCAGACCAAACCTGCAGCTCCTCCCAAAATCACATCACTTACCCTTGACTTTGACTTGACTTGTTAACTTCATCTCTGGATGAATTTATTACTTTTGCTCTTGTGTCTCTTTGCCATGTTCTGTGTTTGGAAATTCTTGGAAGGGCAGGCGGAAGCAGAAGTTGTGGTATGGATGAGAATTGCCAGCCTCCATGAGGGCCAGAGTCCAGTCTTTAGAGTCTAGGACTGTGCCTCAACCGTGGGGGCTTGAAGGCCTCCTCCCATGCATGAGTTGCACTTGCCTCTCTCCCTGGAACTTAGGCGCTGCCTCAAGGATGTGATGCTGCTTATTTAGGCCTCCTTGATCACAGAATCACAGAACATCAGACTCAAAAGAGACCTCAGAAATCCCTTTGTCCAATCTTTATTTTACAAAGGTAATACAGGGGACACAGAGCCCCAAAGGGGAGACCAGGCTGCAGATGGGCAGACCTAGGGAGGGCAGATGGATGCATCACTTTGGAAAACCATCTGGCATTATCTCATAAAACTGAAGAGACACATACACGGAGAACTTGCAGCCCCACTCCTAGGTATACCCAGTAGAGTCTCATACACATGTGTGCCTGGAAATGCCTGGGCAGAGCCCAGACTTCCTTCAAAGGTTGAATGGTTGGATAGGTAGTGATATCATTCACACAAGGAAAAACTTGACAGCAGGGAAAAATGAATGAATTGCAGCCACACACAACAACTTGAATGAATCCCAAAAACATAATGTTGAGCAAAAGAAAATAGAACATAGAAGATACATATGCAGTATGATTCAATTTACATTGAGTTAAAACAAACAAACCTAAATTCTATTATTTTTAAATTTTTTTAAAAGATTGTATTTATTTATTTGACAGAGAGATAATGAGAGAGGGAACACAAGCAGGGGGAGTGGGAGAGGGAGCAGCAGACTCCCCAGTGAGCAGGGAGCCCGACATGAAGCTCAATCCCAAGGCCCTGGGATCAGGACCTGAGCTGAAGGCAGATGCTTAATGACTGAGCCACTGTGGTGCCCCCTAAGTTCTAACTATTTGGGAGCTTGTTTGGAGGTTCTAGCAGGGGAGCGCAGCTACTCGTATACCCTTGACCTAAGACCGGTCCTCTCCTCTAGGTCCTCTCCTCTATCGGGGAAGGTCGTCCTCTTCGACCGAGCGCGCAGCTTCGGGAGGGACGCACATGGAGCCGTGAGGGAGGAAGGGGACACCCGCCTAGCCAGCCAGATCAGCCAAATCAACCCTGGCGATCAATGGGGTGACAGATGTCGCAGCCAGATCGCCCTCACATCCAGTTCTAACTATTTGGAATGGATACATAGGTGGGAAAACTACCAAAAAAAAGCAAGGAAATGGTTATTACAAAAAAAACTGGATCCTAGTTCTTTCATTCAATCCATCTTGACTGAACACCTGAAATGTGTTCTGTTGTAGGCACGGGAGCAACAATGAATCGGACAAGTAAAGATGTTCAGCTTTGCTTAGCTCACATTTTATCCGGGAAACAGCAGTAAACAGGACAGTAAACAGGACAAAGAGGTTGCAGTTGCTTTTTCTTTTTTTTTTTAAGATTTTATTTATTTATTTGACAGACAGATTACAAGTAGGCAGGGAGGCAGGCAGAGAGAGAGAGGAGGAAGTAGGCTCCCTGCCAAGCAGAGAGCCCGCTGCAGGACTCCATCCCAGGACCCTGAGATCATGACCCAAGCCGAAGGCAGAGGCTTAACCCACCGAGCCACCCAGGCGCCCGAGGTTGCAGTTTAAATAGGGTGGTTGGGGGAAGCCTCATTACAGAGGAGAAATTTGAATACAGGAAGGAGGGGAGAGGGTCAGTTAAGTAGCCAGGTGGGAGCAGTCCAGACCCAATTTCAAGCCATTTGGGGCTGCGAGAACACACAGAGTGAAGGCCCCAGGAGGAGCATGTCTGCTATTTTCCTATTCAAGGAAGAGTTAAGAGGCCAGGTGGCCAGAGCACAAGGAGTGATGGGGAGAGTAGCTTTTATTCTGTGTGAAACTGTAGGGTTTTGAACATAAAAATGACAGGATCTGACTTGTATTTTATTTTATTTTTTTTTAAAGATTTTATTTATTTATTTGAGAGAGAGGCAGTGAGAGAGCATGAGTGAGGAGAAGGTCAGAGGGAGAAGCAGACTCCCCGTGGAGCTGGGAGCCTGATGCGGGACTCGATCCCGGGTCTCCGGAATCATGACCTGAGCCGAAGGCAGTCGTCCAACCAACTGAGCCACCCAGGCATCCCTGACTTGTATTTTATTTTATTTTATTTATTTATTTTTTAAACAAGCTTTTTTTTTTTTTTTTAAATATTTTATTTATTTATTTGACAGACAGAGAT
>PISX010014302.1:0-55192 GCA_004024625.1 Mellivora capensis
CCTTTCTGATGGAGGCATAATACTCCATAGTGTATATGGACCACATCTTCTTTATCCATTCGTCTGTTGAAGGGCATCTTGGTTCTTTCCACAGTTTGGCGACCGTGGCCATTGCTGCTATAAACATTGGGGTACAGATGGCCCTTCTTTTCACCACATCTGTATCTTTGGGGTAAATACCCTGTAGTGCAATTGCAGGGTCATAGGGAAGCTCTATTTTTAACTTCTTGAGGAACCTCCACACTGTTCTCCAAGTGGCTGCACCAACTTGCATTCCCACCAACAGTGTAAGAGGGTTCCCCTTTCTCCACATCCTCTCCAACACATGTTGTTTCCTGTCTTGCTGATTTTGGCCATTCTAACTGGTGTGAGGTGGTATCTCAATGTGGTTTTAATTTGAATCTCCCTGATGGCTAGTGATGATGAACATTTTTTCATGTGTCTGATAGCCAAAAATGGGCTTTATTTTTAAAGTCACTTGATATACACAGTAATACTGAGCAGAAATTCCCATATACTCTCTGCTCCCACACATGCATTATCCCACATTATCTCCTATTATCAACATGCCCCACCATAGTAGTACATTTGTTATGACTTTTAAACATAGCTTGACCCATCATAATCACCCAATCCATAGTTTATATTAGGGTCTACACTTGGTGTTGTACATTCAATAGGTTTTGGCAAATATAAAATGATATATATTTACCATAATAGTACCATACAGAACATTTTAACTTCCCTAAAATTCTTTTGTGCTCTGCCTATTCATGCCTCCCTCCCTTATAACTCCTAGTAGACACTCATTTTTTGTTTTTGTTTTTGTTTTTACCATCTCTATGGTTTTGCTTTTTCTAGAATGTCATCCAGTTGGAATCATCCAATACATAGCCTTTTCATATTGACTTTTTTCACTTTGTAATATTCATTTAAGTTTCCTCCATGTCTTTTTCTGGCTTGATAGATCATTCTCTTTATACTGAATAATATTCCATTGTTTGGATGTACCACAGTTTGTTTATTTATTCAGCTAATGAAGGACTTCTTGGTTGCTTCTAAGTTTTGGCCATTACACACAAATCTGCTAGAACTCACTCTGCACAGGTTTTTATATGGATGTAACTTTTCAGTCTTTGGGGTAAATATCAAGGAGTGTAACTGCTGAATCACCTGTGACATGGTATAGTATTATTTGAAAACAGACTTAGACTCATTGTGTATTGCAAACTCCAGGGTAAACACTAAAAAAGTTTAAAAAGAAATATAATTGATATGTTCATAAATAGTGAGAATACCTTATAATAAAACAATCCTAATTCCTTCCTCTTGCCCCTTGTATTATTGCTGTCATTAATTTCACTAACATAAGAATAAGCATATACATGTAGTTGACATTTTATTTTCTTTGCATTTTTTTACTATGTTTAGTTGGCCAGCTTATAGTACATCATAAGTTTTTGTTGTAGTGTTCAACGATTCATTAGTTGCATATAACACCCAGTGTTCATCACTACATGTGCCTTCCTTAATACCCATCACCTGGTTACCTCATTCCCCCTCCCCGCTCCCTTCTGTAACCCTCAGTTTGTTTTCTGGAGTCCAGAGTCTCTCATGGTTTGTCTCCCTCTCTTATTTCTTCCTATTCAGTTTTCCCTCCCTTCCCCTGTGGTCCTCAGTGCCATTCCTTATGTCCACATATGAGTGAAACCATACAATAATTGTCTTTCTCAGATTGACTTATTTCACTTAGCATAATCTCCTCCAGTTCCATCCATGTTGATGTAAATGGTGGGTATTCATCATTTCTGATGGCTGAGTAATATTCCATTGTATATATGGATCGCATCTTTATCCATTCATCTGTTGAAGGGCATCTTGGCTCCATCCACGGTTTGGCTATTGTAGACATTGCTGCTATGAACATTGGGGTGTATGTGCCCCATCTTTTCACTACATCTGTATCTTTGGGGTAAATACCTAGTAGTGCAATCACACTTCAAATCTTTCACTCACTCTCTTCTTCCTTGCATGGTTTCTAAGAAGTCAGGTGTAAATCTTACCATTGCTGCTCTATAGTTAGATATTTTTTCCTCTGGCTTCTTTCAGGATTTTTCCTTTATTTTTGATTTTCTGTAGTTTGAAAATGATACACCCCAGCTAAGGTTTTTTGTTTTGTTTTGTTTTGCCATTTATACTACTTGGTGTTCTCTAAGCTTACTAGATTTGTAGTTTTGTGTCTGACATTGGTTTGGGGACATAGTCGTTATTTTCTCAATATTGTTTAAATTTCTTTTGTTCATTTCTCTCTTTGTTCTCCATTTAGAATTCCCATTACACATATGTTATACCTTTTGTAGTTTTTCCACAATTCCTGGATATTTAATTCTGGTTTTTAATCTTTTTTTCTCTTTGCTTTTCAGTTTGGGAGGACTTTATTGAGATATCCTTAAGCTCAGAGATTCTTTCCTCAGATGCATCCTATTTACTAATGAGCCCATGAAAGACATTCTTCATTTCTGTTACAGTGTTTTTGAGCTCTACTATTTCTTTTTTGTTCTTTGACTTTCCATCTCTCGGCTTATATAGTTTATCTGTTCTTACATGCTGTCTATTTTGTCCTTGGAGCCATTACCATCCTTTTCCCAGTCTTATTGAGATATATTTGATGTATAACCTTGTATAAGTTTAGTGTGTACAATGAGATAATTAATATACATATGTAGTGAAATGATTACCACAATAAGGTTAGTTAACCCATCCATCACCCCACATAATTACCATTTTTTATTACTTTGGTGGTTTGGTCAACATGGAAGTCTACTCTTTTAAACACCTGAAACTAGTGTAACATTTTGTGTCAACCATATTTAAAACAGTTTATTCTTTTAGCAGCTTTCAAGAATACATTATTGTTGTTAACTATAGTCATCAAGGACAAAATAGACATTAGATCCCCAGAAATTATTCATCTTATAGCTGTAAGTTGGTATTCTTTGACCCACATCTCTTCCTTTCCCCACCACCCCCAACTCCTGATATCACCCAACCTGCTGTTTCTATAAACTTGAGTCCCTTGCATCTTAATCATTAAATTAAACTCCATTCTATAAATTCAAACATTTCTGCCATCTGAATCGTTCTGATGCTTGCTCTGTTTCTTTAAATTGCCTTTGTTTTTTACAATGTTTTATAATTTTTCCTGGTAGTGGAAAACGATATACTGGGTAAAAGGAACTGCTGTAAATAAACCCTTGGTGACGTGGTAAGGTGTGGGGTGAGGGAAAGCTTTCTATAGTCCCATGAGTAGGTCTCAGCCTTTTAGTGGATTTGTACTTGGGCTGTGAACCTCACACCGGTTTCTCATTTTTCCAATCCCTTCTTCTTAAGTGGAATAGAGTGGTTACAGGCAGCTGGAGCTGTTTCTCTTCCCCCAGGTCTGATAAACATGCCAGCAGGTAAGGCTCCGGTTAAATAATTCCTCCTGAGGGCAGACACACTATTAAGAAGAAGGGTGGTCTGGCATATTTCAAAGTGGCTGCTTTTCCTCTTCCCCAGCCAGAGACAGAAGGTGAGTTTTCTCCCATAGCCATTGTGAGAACCTAGTTGAACTATTGGAGGTAAAATTCACAAAAAGTGCGCAGCCCCTCCATGACTGGGTGTTCCTTTTGTTTCTATTTCTCAGATGTGTCTGTGTTGAGCCTCCAATGATTCTTCAGTTGAATTCAGATTTCCCTGCCTTGGCGCTGGTTCCTGCAGAGACTCGTGCTCCCGGGTATTTGCTCTGGTAAATTGTGATTCTCTTTATTTGTCCGTTGGTCTCTCCAAATTTTGGGGACATTGGTTTGCCCTATGACCTCACTTCTCTTAGGAAACTAAGAAGAGTTGTTGATTTTTCACTTTGTTTACTTTTCTACTTTTTGTTAGGACAGTGGGGTGACTTCTAGCTTCTTATATGCCAGACTGGAAAACAAATCAGAAGTCTCTTTTTTCTTAATCAGTTTGCTGTAGAGAGTCCTGTGTTAATCTATCTGCATTTTATTGAATTTCACCCGTTCTGTTCTTAAGTATCATTGAGTGTATTTCTCTGTATTCTGCAAATTGGGTAGTTAGAGGTAGAGGCTTGATCTGATTCAGTTTTACACTTTGACAAGATTGCTTTCAGATGGCACATAAGCTTTGTTGAGGAGGTATATAGTATCTGGATAGCACTATTTTTGTGATTTTAGCCACTGTTGATAATTGCATGGTTTCACTGTTTCCCTTGGGGTTGCAAAATAATATTCTATTGCATTTTGTGTTATTTGTTCTCTAAAAAGTAACTTCCCCTTATCAGCTCTTTAGTGGCCATAAAATGCAGTTGATAGAGTAAAGGCAGGAAAAAAACTTGATTGTTTCCCTTTATTTACCAGTTTTCAAGAATATAAGCTGGTTTTTTTTTTTTCATTTCTTTTCAGCGTAACAGAATCCATAGTTTTGCACCACACCCAGTGCTCCATGCAATGCGTGCCCTCCATAATACCCATCACCTGGCTCCCCCAACCTCCCACTCCCTGCCCCTTCAAAACCCTCACGTTGTTTTTCAGAGTCCATAGTCTCTCATGGTTCTCTCCCCACCAATTTCCCTCAACTCACTTCCTCCTCTCCATCTCCCCATGTCCTCCGTGTTGTTATGCTCCGCAAATAAGTGAAACCATATGATAATTGACTCTCTCTGTTTGACTTATTTCACTCAGCATAATCTCTTCCAGTCCCGTCCATGTTGCTACAAAAGTTGGGTATTCCTCCTTTCTGATGGAGGCATAATACTCCATAGTGTATATGGACCACATCTTCCTTATCCATTCATCTGTTGAAGGGCATCTTGGTTCTTTCCACAGTTTGGCGACCGTGGCCATTGCTGCTATAAACATTGGGGTACAGATGGCCCTTCTTTTCACCACATCTGTATCTTTGGGGTAAATACCCAGTAGTGCAATTGCAGGGTCATAGGAAAGCTCTATTTTTAACTTCTTGAGGAATCTCCACGCTGTTCTCCAGAGTGGCTGCACCAACTTGCATTCCCACCAACAGTGTAAGAGGGTTCCCCTTTCTCCACATCCTCTCCAACATACGTTGTTTCCTGTCTTGCTAATTTTGGCCATTCTAACTGGTTCTTAAGCATTCTGCGAAGATGTACATGTTTTATCTATCATTATGAACTTAAGGATTAAGTACACTCATTGTGATTCCATTTATTGCAGTTATTATCCTCAGTGAAATTCGATTTTTCTCATCTTGGGCCAGGAGAGTTTGGGCTTTTTGTTTGGTTTTTTGTTTGTTTGTTTTTGACATAATAGACTTTGATGATATCCTTATTGTCTGGTATATCAGGTTATTTCCTGTTCATCTTACACATTTTTGGGGAATCACCCATTTTACTAAGCCTTGCTTATTTTCATGAGAAATATATTTCAGACCACAATTGGGATACTTTGAGATAAGCAGGTTATTTGGGAATTGTTTCTGGGCCTTTTTACTGGAAAAGCTAATTATCTGTATATTGATAAAATTATAATTCCCTCTCTTTGGGGCCTGTTCTATTGTCATTACCCCCTACCTTAAGACAACAGCTATCCAGAAGTTGATCTATATCCAGACCATGTTTTTAAACTGAGTTTATATCCTAGCTTTGTCACTTAACTGTGTGGCCTAGAGAGAGTTACTTGACCTCTTTTTGGATTGTTGACTGAGAACAGAGGCAGAACTGAAGTAAAACAAAACCATTTATTTGGGGTCTTAGAATTGCAATTCGGGGAGCACAGATTTGGGTAGCAACCTAAACTGTGGTATTACTAGGGAACAGAAATCAGGGGTCCTTAAAGACAAAAAGAATGCTTGTATTTTTTGTTTACAAATTTTGATGGGTATTGCTTGCAGAAACTCATCTAGGCTAAAAATAACTCGTTCCTTTGTCTATCACTAAGCAAAAGTCCATTACTGTAGCAAGCTGTAGGTGTTGGTAGAGTCCTTGGAACATCTGAGGTTTGGCCCAGTTCAGAGGTTTATTGTTCCACTCAGTAAGGGCATGCATGAGGCTCCTCTTAATGGCCTCTCAGTTCCATTTTAAAATCTCTTAACATAAGTGACTCCCATTTTATTTTACCTTTCACAGGTTCAAGTTTACAATATATTGAAAAGGATTATTGTACTAGTATACCAATCTCAAAAGTTTCTTGTAATTATATACCTAGTATATAAAATGTGCTTAGAAGGGGGCCTGGGATATGAGAACAATATTTTTTAGCCATCATTATTGTTAATCATCCAAAAGCAATATATTAAATTTTGCATAAAATGTTGAAACTTTCTTTTTTATCCAATGTAATAATGTTTTCATATGCTCTCCATGTTGATATTTAAAGAATGGTTAGTTCACCCTGAAATATGTGGTAATATACAGATTTATATATAAAAATACTATATAATAAATGTTGCAGTAATATGTGTGTATGTATATTTAGTTCCCTCAAGATCATTTTCATAATTTCAGTTATCACATATATGTTGATAGCTACAAAACATGTTCTTAATTTCAACTTTATCTTAAGCTCCAAATCCTGTACCTCCCTATGGTAGGTTGAAGTTAATGGCCATCATATTTTTCATCTCCTTTCATCTGGAGACTGAATCTCGAATCTGGGATGACCTATGTTGACCAATAAAATGTGGTAGAAATTATGGTGTACAACTATGGCACTTGCAGCTAGCAATTAGCCTCTCAGGAATGGCACTTGCAGCTAGCAATTAACCTCTCGGGAATATTACTTTGTAAAAAATCCCGTTTAGCCTGTTGGTAGATGAAAGGACATATGCGGGTATACCAGGTGGTGAAGATAAAAGGTGGAACCCCCTTTCAGTCCTGTGAATAAGGCCATTTTGCGCTCTCCACCCTGGTTGAGTTACTAGAATGGCTACAGCTACATGGGTGGCCGAGTATGTATATCCCGTGGACTAAATCCAGCCCACTGCTTGTTTTTTCATTTCCCTTCATTGCTTTTTGTACCACAACAGGAGTTGAATAATGTGACAGAGACTTATGACCCACAGTTAAAAATAGCTTCTCTCTGGTCCTTTTACAGAAAAAGTTGTCTGACTCTTATTTTAAGCCAATCTGTTTGTTTGTTTGTTTTACACAGCCCTGTATAGCCAATATATTCTGCTATTTTCTGGACTCAAATCTGTCCTTTCTTCTGCATTTATTAGCTCTAACAATATTATTCCTATTCATTTACCTAAACTAAAACATTAGGGAGCGTGTAAGCATTTCTCCCTTCTTTCTCTTTCATATCTCCCCAATTTATCACCAAATTTTATAGAATATATATTTTATATCTCTGTTTAGTTCATCTCTTTTACAATGCTCTTCCTCAAGATCCTATAAGATCTTTCCTGGATTACTATAGTTGTCTCATTTATTCATTATTTATTTTCTTATGACATAAAACCATGTTTATCCTAGATCCTGGACATAAGTGGATTAATAATCACAGTCCATGTGATCAAAAATAAAATAGTTAAATGAAAATCTCAGGTTGATAAGAGCTGATAGAGACAAATGAACAATCTTATGGAAGTACAGATGAGGGACATTTAATTCAGTCTAGTTAAATATGTCAGGGAGGAGCCTTCTAGTTAAGGTAATGCTTGAAATAATATGGAGAAGAAAGGGAATTCTATATAGAGAAGACACTGTAGTTAAATTTACAGTGGTGAGAAGCAATAGAATTTGTGGATAACCCTGGAAGTAGTTTGACATTGCTGAAGCAGAGGAATGGCAGTGTAGAGAAGTAGGCACAAGCTTAATCATAATGGGAGGGGTTTTATCCTAAATATATACAAACATTTTCACTGGAGGCACCCAGACATATTTTGTTTAAAATACATTAATTTTGTTTTATTTTTTTCCTGTCTTCCCCTCTGTTCTGTTTCTTAAATTCCACATATCCGTGAAATCGTATGATAACTGTATTTCTCTGGTTGACTTATTTCACTTAGCATAATACCCTCTAGTTATATACATCCATGTTGTTCATTGCAAATGGCAGGCTTTTTTTTTTCTTGATGGCGGAGTAGTATATATCTTCTTTAACCATTCATCTGTCTGATGGACATCTGGGCTCTTTCCATATTTGGCTATTGTGGACATTGCTGCTATAAACATCAGGGTACAGGTGCCCCTTTGGATCACGACATTTGTATCTTTGTTGTAAATACCCGGTAGTGCAATTGCTGGGTCCTAGGGTAGCTCTATTTTCAACTTTTTAGAGTAACCTTCAAACCAGAGAGGGAGACAAACCATTAAGAGACTCTTAACTACAGGAAACAAACTGAGGGTCGCTGGAGGGGAGGTGGGTGGAGTCATGGGATACCCGGGTGATAGACATTAAGGAGGTACACATGATGAAATTGAGCACTGGGTATTATATAAGACTATGAATCACTGACCTCCACCTCTGAAACTAATACTATATGTTAATTGAATTCAAATTTTAAAAATAAAATTTCAAACCCCCATAGCTTTTTTAAAAAGTAAATCAAAAAAATTAATAGTAAATAATAAATTTAAAAGTAATAATAAAAAATAAACACCACTGGGAAGTGACTCTTTAACCAGTACATTCTTTAGCTGGCTACTGCTGATATTTAAAAGAAAGTTATTTTTTGTACAATCTTTTGGTTATTATATACCTTACTAAATTTATTGCTTCTAAAGTTGTTAATTCTCGTTATTTTGCATCATAAGATTATGATAATATAACTTCCCCTCTTTTTAATAAAAAACAAAAACCAAAAATCAAAAACCAAATACATTAATTCTTATATCTTTGATTTCCACATTTGTTAAAATTGATCAGCCCGAGAATAGTTTGTAGTTAAATTATTCATGTCGGTTCTTATTTCCTATCTCTCTTCACAATCACACTAATCCTACTATGACACAGAGAAGGAAAGAAAGAATGGCGTGGGTTAGCTATCAGTTTATTGCTTCTTAACTCCAAATTCAATATTGATTAGTCTGCTTGTGATCCTAGATCTCAATCTTTTACACATTTCTTTTTTTGCCAGTAGAAGGCTGTGGAGTAAGACGATGGGAGATAGGGGTTTGTCTTCTAGATTCAGGTACCTCCACCTATTCTCAGCTTGCTACTACAGGGTTTTGCCATCAGCAGCATACAATACATACAGTGGTGCTCACCTTCAAGTGTGCCAGGCCCAGCATGAATTTTTATGTCTCTGAGCCTTGACCTTGTGATCATGGGCCAACTCTGACCCTTGACAACTCTGCTACCTTTATCCCCATCCAGTTGGCTGAAACTATTCTTTCTTCAAAGAGGTCTGAATCCCAGTTCTAAGAAAGGGGTCTTGTCCCATGTTTATTCCTTCCTTTCATACTATCTCACAGTCCTAAAATATTCTTTAAAATTCTCTTTCATTTTTTATAGCTAATTTCCTGTAAATATTTAATATTTCTTTTCTCCTATCATAGCTCTTCAGATTACTGGTTTTTTTTTCCTCCTGGTTGAATTCGGAATGATACAGAACACTACTTAAACATCCATAATATTTACATGGCATATCCCTGTCAAGAATAAAACCTTCAGTGTGCCAAGAAAGGAGAAAATGTGCAGTATTGGGAAGCACAAAGTCTAGCTATATTAATATTAATCCATGGTGATGTCTCATGCCTTTCCCTGTCCTATGTAACTTTTGCTAGGAATGTCACGTAAAATGAAAAGTAGAGTGTTTTAGTCTATGTTGAGATTTTCTGTATGAAGATATATTCAAGGGGGGGGAAATGATATTTCCATGTTTGGTCATGATAGACTAAGAAGAAGCAGATATCACCACCACGACCAAAACAAAACCAAAAAACAAAAACAAACAAAAAGTCCCTAAACCAAAAGAAAACAAACAATAATTTTCATACATTGGACAAAAGGTACTACAGGACAGTGATAGAGATTCCTTCAGAAGAGGAAACAAATGAACAATGGAATTGTCCTACCTTACTGTCTGGATTGAGTTTTCAGGCCATAGAACAAGGATGGGGTTCCTAAACAGAGCCTTCTAACACAGGATATTGAATAGAGTCCTCAGAACAGTACTACCTCATACAAAGATAGTGAGGCCAAATTTTCCCTAGACTGAAGACTGGGATTGCCTAACAAAGCTTACAAACATGTCCTGAAATGATCAAACTGTTTCCAAGTAACTTAACTGTGTCTCAGAAAACAAAAACAAAAACTAAACCAACGCTCAAACAAAATATTCACAGTATTTTGTTTGTTTTGAAATGAAATGAAATATTCACCAAACACAATATTCACAGTAAGTATAATTCCATAAAAAGTTAACAAACTTGCAAAGAGACATGAAGTTATATCTCAGAATGAAGAGAATAATTAGACAATACAGAAACAAAATGACTCCAATATTAGAACTCACCTATTAGTAGGTGGGTAGGTATTTCAAGGAATCATATTAAATCATTCATTGTATCAGAAAATAAGTGAGGTATTTTCTAGAAAAAAGTAGATCTGAATTTGTTGGTTGCCTTGACCGTTAGGATTAGATTTGACAACTTATATGGTAGTCATTTTTCAATAATGAGGTTGATCTATAGTTAGAATGTTTAGACAAAAACTAAAACATGTGATGCAAAATTAGTGTTGACAAATATATACATATGTATTTAACAACAGCTGCTTCATGTATTTGGGTTGGTGTATAAATATCCCGCATTGGATGTATAAATATCAATAATTGTTATATCTTTTTGTTGGATTGTTCTCTTTATGAGTCTATAGTGTCCTTCTTTGTCTCGTTATGGTCTTCGTTTTGTCTATTTTGTCTGATGTAAGTATTGCTGCCCTGGCTTTCTTTTCATTTCCATTTGCTGATAAATACTTTTCCATCCCTTTGCTTTCAATCTGCATGTGTCTAGGTCTGAATGAGTCTCTTTAAGGCAGCAAAAAGATAGGTCTTGCTTTTTTAATTCATCCTATCACCTTATGTCTTTTGATAGGAGCCTTTAGTTCATTTACATTCATAGTAATTATTGATGGGAATGTACTTATTGCCATTTTTTTGTTACTTATTTTGGGGTTGTTTTTGTAGCTCCTTTCCTTCTCTTGCTCTCTTCACTCATGGTTTACTAGCTTTTTTAGTGATGTACTTGGATTCCTTTCTCTCTCTCTCTCTCTCTCTCTTTTTCATATCTATTACTGGGTTTTGGTGTGGGGTTACCATTAGGTTTATATAGAACATCTTATGCATATAGCAGTCTACATAAAGTTGATGGTCACTTAAGGTTGAACTCATTCTAAAAGTGCTACATTTTTACTCCTTCCCCTCACCACGTTTTAAGTATATGTTGTCACACTTTACATTCTTTTATTTTGTAAGTCCCTCGATTGATTCCCCCCCTTGACTGATTTTTATAGGTAAATTTATTTTTACTGCTTTTGTGCTTGCTACTTTTCTCACTCCTGCTTATGGTTTTTCCTTTCCACTTGGAGAATCCCCTTGAATATTTCTTGGAAGACTGGTTTAGTGATTATGAATTCCTTTAACTTTGTTTGTCTGGGAAACTTAACCTATTCTATCACTCTGAATTATGGCCTTGCTGGGTGGAGTATTCTTGGCTTCAGGAGGTGAGAACAGATTTTTGGTGAAAAGCATCAGTTTTCCTGCCATATATGCATAATTGGGTTCAAGGCGAGATAGTACATCACCTCTTTATCCATTCAACAAGTATCTGGCTGTTTGTCCTCACCCTCCAAAACTATCTCTAAATTTAATTTCACGGAACTAATTCTTTCATGCATTTTTAAAAAAGATTTTATTTATTTATTTGACAGAGAGAGCACAACCAGGGCGAGCAGCAGGCAGAAGGAGGGGAAAAAGCAGGCCCCCTATTGAGTAAGGATCCAGATGTGGGGCTTGATCCCAGGACTCTGAGATCATGACCTGAGCAGAAGGCAGAGGCTTAGACAACTGAGCCACCCGGGTGCCCCTTTCATGCATATTTATAAGTGTCCTGTCTTTGTTCATAGAACTACTATTGACTAGAATGTTCTCTCCTCAATTTTGTTTCTTTTCAATAACTTGCTGATGTCTTTTTATCCAATAACGGATGGATATGGTTGGGACTTGGACTTTGATCTTCTTATGCTGAGTCAAATATAGCAGATTACAGGGATGAGGTTTCTGAGGGATGATTCTGGGTAGGGGAAGTATGAATAAAATATTACATTTAATATAGAGTTAAGCTACCCTTTTATGAAGTTGGTGCTTATGAGGGTGACAATTGTTTCCAATAAAATGGACAGTGGATGAGAGTCAGCGCTTAGATATATAGGGATTTGTGAAGTTTTTTTCCCCCCTGTCTTTTCCTCTCTATGGTCACCCATATATTGAATCTGGTATTTGATTGCTATGTTGTTCCTTGTTTGTTATTGCTTTTCATATATTATTTAGTTTCTCTATTACTGGGGATTGTTTTAAGAAAGGAAAAATAACCAACAATATAACCATACATTCTTGTATTTTTTTTCTAAAACACTAAAATTGCTTTCTGAGCAATCTTTTCATTTGTATTTTTCTTCCATGGTTCAATGTCCTTTGGCAGAAAAGAGAGCTTAAATTTTACAGTTAATAGTTTAGATTTCTAGCTCCTCATTTTATATGAACTCTCTATATTAATTGGCATCCACTTTTATGACATTCATCTCTTATTTGATTTACTGCCAACATGGTTCTGAGAACATTTTATTAGGAAAAGAACTAACAGTCTTTCTTAACTGGTGTTCTTTGAGAGGAGTAAATACTATTGAACAATTATTGGAGTAACTATTTTCAATTCTCCCATAGGTGGTACATAGCTAGTTCCATTCTAAATGCTTAGAAGATGAGTTAACTCATTGCATGTAACAGATATCTTGGGTTTTTCAATTCTCCCATAGGTGGTACATAGCTAGTTCCATTCTAAATGCTTAGAAGATGAGTTAATTCATTGCATGTAACAGAAATCTTGGGTTTTGGGGCTCAATTTTTTCCCAGTTCTGGAGTGTGGCCAAGGGATTACAAAATTTTTCTTAGGAAAGGCATATCCTACTGAAATAGAACCATGAGATTTTTATCTTGATTTTTTTAATGATAGAAGTAGGCAGATGTGAACCAAAGGGTTTATTTTGGGATTTCAAATGCATGAGACTTCCTATTTTCTGTTTAACTGCATCATGGGCAATAGTTTTAACATTACTTTCAGAAGTGCATAATTCCAATGAAGAGAAATATTTTTAAAAGACTGGTAGTACTGGACAGCTAAATATTTTTAAAAGACTGGTAGTACTGGAAAGCTAAATATAACAGACTTTTGGGAATAAGGACAAAAATACTTTTTTAAATATTTAGAACTAGAAGAGTTTGCTTGATGCCAGAGTTTTGGACCATACCTGTCTTTTTTTTTTTTTTAACTTCTAAGAGCAGATAAACACTAATATCCTTTATTTTATGTATATATGAATTTTACAAAATCATTGGCACTCAAAATCTTCATATCCGGTGTGAACACAATGCCTATTACATAGAAGATACTCAGTAAATATTTCCTTTTCATCTTCTCCTCCTCCTTGTTCTTTTTTTTCTTTCTTCCCTCTATCCTTTCATTCTTTTCTTAGGAAAGAAATTATGAAATTGTACTCTTATGCATAAAAGGATTTTTAAGAGATATGGAAGGCCAGAAAGTGTAGCTTTTCTAGAATTGCTGGGAAAGCCTGTTACAGCCCCAAGACATCTAAATACATATGTTTTTATCCCAGCTACTACAACATATTGGGTTTTTTTTTCCAAGCTAATACCTGTCATAAATTATATTGAGCTTTACATCACATGTTCGAATTATTTGGTTTAGATTTATTCTAGAAGTTCTATTTGCTACTATACCTCAACTAATGTTTGAAGATAGTTGGAAGAAAATTAGAAGAGGTGTGAGATTTTCCCTGGATTAGAGTATGAAGAAAACTTAAGAACATACAGAATCTTCTATTTAATGAAGATTGGGGGGAAAGGGACCAATATTTACCAGGTACCTACTCTGTACAGATACTTTGCTTTATAGCAATTGTCTCATTGAATCCTCAAGATTATTTTTAAAAAATAACTATTTTTTAAAGCTGTTTTAGGTTCACAGCAAACTTGAAAGTCCAGAGATTTCTCCTATGTTCCCTGTCCCTGCACATGTGTAGCCTCCTTCGTCACCAGTGTGGCTCATCAGAATTGTACATCTGTTACAGTTGAACTTACACTGACTCATCCAAGTTATCCTAAGTTCATAGTTTACATTAGGGTTTGTGGTTGGTGTATATTTTAGGAGTGTAGACAAATGTATAATGTTCATTATAGTATCATACGGAGTATTTCCACTGCCCCAAAACACTTCTGTGCTCCACTTAGTTACATCTTCCCCTCCCCACCCTGGGAAACCACTGATCTTTTTACTACCTCCATAGTTTTGCCTTTCTCAGAATGTCCTCTTGTTAGAACCATTCAGTATGTAGCCTTTTTCAGATTGTCTTCTTTCATTTCATAATATGCATTTGAAGTTCCTCCACGTCTTTTCCTGGCTTGGAACATAGATCCTTTCTCTTTACCACTGAATAATATCTCATTGCCTGGATGTACCACAGATTATCCATTTGCTTACTGAAGGGTGTCTTGTGTGCTTCCAGGGTTTGGCAAATATGAATAAAGCTGCTGTGAACATCCTTTACAGATTTTTGTGTAGACATATATTTTCAGTTCTTTTGGGTAAATAGTAAGGAGCATGGTTTTGGATCATGTGGTAAGATTATATTAAATTTTGCAAGGAAGTGCTAAACTGGATTCCAAAGTAGCCCACCATTTTGCATTCCCACTAGCAAAGTACAAGAGTTTCTGTTGCTCCACATCCTCACTAGCATTTGGTGTTGTCAATATTCTGGATTTTGGCCATTCTAGTAGTTGTGTAGTGCTATCTTATTGTTTTAATTTGCACTCCCTAATGATGTATACTTGGAGCATCCCTTCAAATGCTTATTTGCTATCTGTATATCTTCTTGGTTGAGGTGTCTGTTAATGCTTCTAGCTCACTTTAAAATTGAGTTGTCTGTTTTCTTATTGTTGAGTTTCAAAAATTCTTTGTATATTTTGGATACTAGTCTTTTATCAGATGTGTCTTTTGCAACTATTTTCTCCTAGTCTGTGTCTTATCTTCCCATTCTATTGACAGTGTCTTTCCCAGAGCTGAAGATTTTAAATTTTTTTTTGAAGATTTTAATTTTAATGGATCTTATGTATTATTATTATTTTTTTAAGATTTTATTTATTTATTTGACAGAGAGAGAGATCACAAGGAGGCAGAGAGGCAGTCAGAGACAGGAGGAAGCAGGCTCCCGGCTAAGCAGAGAGCCCGATGCGGGGCTCGATCCCAGGACCCTGAAATCATGACCTGAGCCGAAGGCAGAGGCTTGAACCCACTGAGCCACCCAGGCGCCCCTTGCGTATTATTTTTTAATGGATCATGTTGTTGTATCTAAAACGTCCCAGACACTCCTATACTATTGTCTAGGAGTTTGATAGTTTTATATTTTATATTTAGGTCTGTGACCCATTTCAAATTAATTTGTGAAGGGTGAAAGGTCTGTGTCTAGCTTCATATTTATTTATTTATTTATGCATGCATGCATGCATGCATGCATATGAGTGTCCAATAATTCCAGTACCATTTCGGAAGAAATTATCTTTGCTTTATTGTATAGCCTTTGTTCCTTTGTCAAAAACCAGTGGACTATACTTATGTGGGTCTATTTCTGGACACTATTCTGTTTCATCAGTCTACTTGCCCATTCCTTTGCCAATACCACAATGTTTTGATCATTATAGCTTTCTGGAATGCAAATGTGATGTCTGGAGCTCCAGCAGCTCCATTGGGCTATAAAGTTGAGTTTTAAGATGCAAGCCACATTTTGTAGAGCACAAGATAAAAGGAGTCTAGGTCCCCAACACTGTGAAGCTTTCATATTTCCCTGGAAAGCATATCCCTGGATTTATTTTCTATGAATGAGAAATAAACATATGTAAGTCATTGTTCTTGAGATCTACCCCAGATCTTGAGATTTACCCCAGAACCTCATTCTCTCTGGTTCAAAGCAGTATATCTGCTTATAATTACTTACAAGCTGGGACATTTTGCTGGGATCTTGATTGGGACTGCGTTGAGTCACTAGGTTCAGTGACCAATTTAGGAAGAACTAACATCTTAACAATATCCTGACAACATTGAAAATGCTTATGATATTTTGAAGTGTATTCCATTATCTATTATAGAGAGACCTGAGAATAGTATATAACATGCTTAAAGTCTACCAGTCAGTTACTGACAGTACCAGGATTTAAACCTTGATTTGTCTAATTCCAATGTCTTTAATACTAAATTATCTTACAACAAATAAAAAGGAAGAAAAATTAAAAAAAAACATTTTGGGGGCAAAACTGTATGTGAGGCCTTTTAAAAAATGCATTGCATACACCTTCTTTCAACACTTCACAGACCTCATTCATCTACCATCGAAATTTTTGCCACTGGGACTAACATTTTGCCCAATTTTTTTTAAGGCAAAACAAAACAAACCACTCTCAGCAATGTGCATGGAAATTGAGTATATAAAAATCTTCTCTAATGGTACAAATCACATCTCTTATTAGGACTTCTGAAGAGTTATTCTCAATGTTTTTGAAGGTTTGAAATATTCACAGGTATGCTCAAACACTATGCCTGTAATTTGTGTTGTTTAAATTGGATTCCCATAGACCTACCCATTTAACTCCAAATTACATAATAATGGGCATAGTTCATGTATAAAACCACATTTTAAAATAAAAATTATAAATATATGTAATTATTAAAATTAAAAAGATTCCCATAGAAACTCTCTCAAATATATATGAGGTTAACTAAATATCTCAATTTATCCAGGACTAGGGGATTTTCAGTCTAAAATTGGGACTGTCCCAGATGAACCAGGATATTTGCTAACCCTACATGTATATAATATATTTGAAGAAACCTGGCATTATCTCATCTAACATGCATTCAACCATTCAGTTAGATATAATTAGCCCTCTTCTAAGATGAGAATCCAGGCACAGTGTATCTGGTGAAATAGTAACTATTAAATCAAATATCAAAATCCATTTAACTGCTTTTAAAATAGATTTTTTAAATCCCACACTTTCACCCAGGATATTATCGTAGCAGGAAAATAACACTGACAAATATTATATCTAATTCAGACTCTAGCAAGAAAAAATGGGGTGCTCTAACCACACCTCATATTTCTCTCAACTGGTTTGGGAGGGAAATTCACTGAGTATCTTCCATCAACTCAGGATATGCTCTGGGCCACTATTATGATGCCACCCTGTCTTCCTCTTCCTGTTCTGTTCCCTGTCTGTGCTGTCACCGCTGCCTGTTTCCCTTTTGGTTCCCTTCCTAAGCCACCATAGTCCCCTTCTATTTAACCTTTACTCATATGGTCCTCTCTCCATTGCTATGTGTTCTCATTATCTTGCAGAGATTTTGTTGGTAAACCATTTTATTTTGTGTGAAATCTTCTTAGTCTAAGTACCTTATAGGAAAAGATGAAAAAGTCAGGGCAAGACAATAGAAGAATCAGAAGTATTCATATTGTTATAGACTAAATATCTGTCTCCCCCTGCGAATTTTTATGTTGAAAGAAAGCTCAATATGATGGTGTTAGGAGGTAGGGCCTTTGGGAGGTAATTGGGTCATTGGGTGGAGCCTTCATGAATGGGATTAGGGAATTTATGAAACCCCACAGAGCTACCTTACCCCTTCTGCCATGTGTGGTTATAATGAGAAATCACATCTATAAACCAGGAATGGGTTTTCACCAGACAACTGAGTATGCCGGAGCCTTGATCTTAGACTTTCCAGCCTCTAGAGCTGTGAGAAATTTCGTTGTTTATAAGCCACCCAGTGTATGGTATTTCTGTTATAGAAACCTAAACAAAGACAATCTATTTTTTTAACATCCTTTTTAAAAAATCTGAATTCAATTAGCCAACACATAGTACATCATTAGTTTATGATGTAGTGTTCAATGATTCATCAGTTTCATATTAGCACCCAGTGCTCATCACATCATGTGCCCTCCTTAATGGCCATCATCCAGTTACCCCATGCCTCCACCTACCTCCTCTTACACAACCCTCATTTTGCTTCCCACAGTCAAGAGTCTCTCATGCTTTGTCTCCCTCCCTGATTTCTCCCCATTCAGTTTTCCCTCCCTTCTCCTATGATCCTCTGTGCTATTTCTCGTATTCCACATATGGGTGAAACCATATGATAATTGTCTTTCTCTGGTGTATTTCACTTACAAAAATCTCCTCCAGTTCCATCCATGTTGATGTAATTGGTGGGTATTCATCCTTTCTGATGGCTGAGTAATATTCCATTGTATATATGGACCACATTTTCTTTATCCATTCTTCTGTTGAAGGAGATCTTCACTCCTTCCACAGTTTGGTTATTGTGGACATTACTGCTATGAACATTGGGGCGCATGTGCCCCTTCTTTTCACTACATCTGTATCTTTGGGGTAAATACCTAATAGTGCAATTGCTTGGATCATAGGGTAGCTCTATTTTTAACTTTTTTGAGGAACCTCCATACTTTTCCAGAGTGGCTGTACCAGTTTTCATTCCCACTAACAGTGTAAGAAGGTTCCCCTTTCTCCACATCCTCGCCAACATTTGTTGTTCCCTGCCTTGTTAATTTTAGCCATTCTAACTGGTGTAGGGTGGTATCTCATTGTGGTTTTTTTTTTTTAAGATTTTATTTATTTATTTATTTGACAGACAAAGATCACAAGCAGGCAGAGAGGCAGACGGAGAGAGAGAGGGAAGCAGGCTCCCTGCCAACCAGAGAGGCTCGATCAACCAGCGGGGCTCGATCCCAGGACCCTGAGATCTTGACCTGAGCCAAAGGCAGAGGCTTTAACCCACTGAGCCACCAAGGTGCTCCTCATTGTAGTTTTGATTTAAATCTCCCTGGTGCCAAATTATATGGCACGTTTTTTCATGTGTCTTTTTTTCTATTTTTGTATGTCTTCTTTGGAGAAATATTTTCACATCTTTTCTTCTGTCTCAAAGCAATGATCTTGAACAAAAGTGTCTTTTCAGCTTTCTTATCTAAGATAAATTCCACCCTTTTCCTCTAAGATATTTCTTCACACACACGAACTTCTGACAGATCTATTTCACTGGCCTTCCAAATTTTGCAAGGTAATATGGCTATTAAGAACTTGAAATGCTGCTCCTCCAAATTGAGATGTGCCGGAGTTGTAGAAAATACATAAGATTTTGAAGACTTAGTATGGAAAAAAAGTAAGATCTCATTAAAATATTTTATATTGATTACATGATAAAATGTCTTTTGGTTACCTCTAATTAAACATAATATTAAAATTTCAGTTGTATTTTAATGTGGCTATGAAAAACTTTAAAATTACATATTTGGCCCACATTCCTATTGGATAATTTGTTCTATAGTATTATGATATCCTCACATAGGCTAGGGTTTGAGAACGTATCTACTGGGAGAGACCTCATCCATCCCTCCACCCACCCATCCATCTATCTAATCATCCATTCATCCACTTATTTAACATATACTTACTAGGTTTCATAGATATAATGATGGGAAAGTACACATGGCCATACACTTCATGTATCATACAGTTTAGTGAAGGAAAAATTCATTAACTATTCTACTAGTTAATGTATAATTAGAACTTATGTTAAGTTGAAAAGGTGTATGGGTCATGAAAGTGACACAGAAGGAATGAAGCTTAGGCTGGGGTGAGTGAGAAAGGCCTCCCTAAGGGATTGGAGATGTGGCCTCACAGCCAAATAAACTAGGTCAGAGTATGGTGGAAGAGAAGAACGATGATACCAGATGGTCCTTTCAGGGCCTTGGAGCAGGATGGCTCATGACACCAAAGAAGAACAAGAAGCATTCCTCAAGATGAGACTGAAGAGATAGGTACAGGTCAAAACAAAATCTCCTCAGGAGACCAGTGGCTGAGAAGGAGAGCCCATCAGCAATGGCTCTTGCAAATTGTACTGGCATACTGGAAGCTGGTGGACAATTTTTGTTAGGGTAAGGAGCTCTGTAAAGGTCATTTTTTGTTATTATCTTATTTGCTTTTGGTCTGTTAGCACCACTTACAGATTTGGAATTATGGTAGCTTTTATGCCAGATCTATTTTTTTCTTTGGCGTGTAATTGCAAAACTCTTTCTGACTGGGTTATTCTGATTTAGTCAGGTCAAGACAAGCAAGGCCATAAGAACATGGAGGGAAAAATACTCTGGAAATTACATGTAATCGTTCTCCTTCCTGTCTTGACAGCCAGATTGCAGTCCGACTGAAAGAACCAAAAATAACAACAGTATTCTGAAGGGGAAGGAGGAGATTACTTTTTGGTCATTCCTTTCCCATCAGAAGATTTTTCTATCTGAGCTATTTGCCCATATCTTGGTGGATTGAGGGACTTTTTTCTTTTTTTAAGAAGGCAGATTCTTTCTTTACTGGATCATCACCAAATATTGGCAATAATTCTGTGTATGATTGTGGTAATACACGCAAATGTATACTTTAAGTTATAAACTGCATGTGAAAGTTATTTCTGTGGTCCTTAATGGGTAAGGATCATAGTTTCCGACTCAAATGCTAACTGCATTATTGTAGTCTTATCCTTTTTTTTTTTTTTTACTTAAAAAAAAAACTCACAGTAAAGGATACTAAAAGCAACTTCCCATAGCTTTAAACTGTTCACTTTAACTATAAATTATTCTAGAAAAAGATCTATAAATAACCATGAAGCCGAGGAATGCATGGGAAATTAAAGTTAATGCCGAATGCACTGCTTGTTTCTTTGGTTTTCAAATAAACTGCTCTCTGCTTTGTTTATTCAACAACTCATGATTAACTTGTTTGGGATGTTACATGACAGAGGGGAGACTGATCTATTTTTTGATACTCTATGCAAATTATGTTCAAAGTATGTTTAAACATATGTGATGCTGTGCCTTATAATAAGAAATGTGTATTCGGTCTTTATCCTGTTAGGCCCAGAGCTTCTAGAACCCTTAGAATTTCCTGAGTGATGAGAGTGATAAAGGTGTCTGGTTCATGAGGTGACTTGGAACTCACCTAAGGATGGGGGTTGGTTGCCAGGAGAACCAAAGATGTGCTTAGTGGGTTGGAACTTACAATCTCATCCCAACCTTTTTTAGCAATTATAATGATACTTATCCAACAGTCTGAAATACAAAGTCAGTTGTTATACATTCTTCCTATCTGCCAAAGGAACTCATCCAGCTGTAAACTAGCTAAGAGAGCCATATGTAATCTTGATAATTAGTTACCTCCAAAAGTTATACATCCAAGGCTTTCAAATATCCATTTATCCATAGATAAATGAACTGTTACCAAAATACTTTTCATCGGGTACTATATTGTCCATTTTAGATGAATATTTGATTGTTTATCATGTTAATTGGTAGAAAGGATCAAGAGAGTTCCAATCATTCAACTATTTTTTACTGATGCTCTGCTCTGTGCAATGCTAAATGGCATTTGTTAAATCAAAATCCGTCTCTTAATTCCTGTATACAGCCTAATGGGCTACAAACTGAATTGTCTTAATTTTGTCACTTTGTTAAAGCTTCCATCGTCTTAAAAAAAAAGCCAGTTTAAGAAATAAATTCAACTGGAACAATCTACCTACATTTATTACTTTAAAAAGAGCTTTGCTAACACATATATTCTGATTTATTCTTCTCAGTTTGGGGCTTTTACAAGATGTAGCTTGAGACTATTTACAATACCTAAATGCCTATCACATAGCAGTCCTGTGTTAAGTGGCAATTAGGTAGAATATGTATTATATAAGAGAAGGTGGTGTTTTGGGAAATTTATCAGTTAAGAGGATGCTGATTTTATATTTCATGAGTTAACATCCATTTTTAAGACTCCAAGTTTGTTTTTTAAACTTTCACTGCATGTTTTTCTTCAGGTTTCTAAGCAAAAAAAAGTTAAAGCTTTAACCAGCCTGTGATATTTAAGCCTATGTGTAATAAGTGTACTATGTTAAACATATGTTGTTCTCAAATTTAGTCTGTTCCTTTGTCTTGCTTTGTGCCCAGTTGGATTTTAATATGACAAATGTAATGGGAGGTTTTCTGATATTTCCTTGAAAATATACAACTCTGCCTGGAAGTGTCCTTGAGAAACTTGGAAAGGTTTTTATTGACATTAAATACTTGAAGATGGTAATTAAAATAATCATAATGCTTATACTCAACCATAATACTGCAGCTTCTTCAAAAAACTCCTTTGGCTTGAGGAATTCTCCTACAATATCTGATTTGCTTCTAATCTGAAAAGAAAATCTTTCCCATAGCTAATAACTTTCCAGAGCTAGAAAACAGAGCTACCACCCTTAGTCTGCAAAAGAAAATTTAATTTAACACCTAATTTAACAGTGTACAAGAAAGTATTTATCAATTTGGATCAATTTTGAAGGTAAATTATCATTTACTCCCCAGAGGGTTCAGCTTATCAAGATGTTTTTTCAATAAACTGATTCCTAGAAAATCTTTTGAAATTTTGTTAAGGACAATGACATCCATGGAAAAGGAAATATTTATGATTAAGTAAACCTTTTGAGCCAAGGTCAATAAATGATTCCCTGTTTTATTTAATTTTTTGACTTAATTTATCAGAATTCTATTAAAATGAATTATAATAGACCCCAAATTGCATTTCCTTTCCCTGGGAGCTCCGATTGCATTCATCTGTTGACATTCCAAATATACTCCTTTCTTCCTCCCTCTGTATTCTCTAATTGACCTCAGCAACACTCATTGCTGTAAATATGACATCTGGTCAGAAATCTTTTTTTTTTTTTTTTAAGATTTTATTTTTAAGTCATCTTTACATCCAACGTGAGGCTCGAACCCACAACCTGGAGATCAAGAGTCACATGCTCCACCAACTGAGCCACCCAGGCGCCCCTCTAGTCAGAAATCTTGTTTGAGCTCTAAACTAGTATATTTAAATGTCATCCTGATATTTGATGACTAAGTTTCATAAGGCTCTTAAACGTAACATGTCCAAACCAAGTCTTCTTTTCCCCACCTTCAAGTACTCCAATGACTGTCCAAATCCAGCTTTTCCAGTGAATCGCTATTTGTTATTAGCCATGTGAAAAAATGGGCATTATCTTCTTCCCAATCCACTTGCCCAACTCTGGTACTAAGACCTTTACCAACCCTGATTAATTTTATCTCCAAAGTGTATGTTCTGTCTTCTTGACCACCACGCTAGTCCTTACCATTACCACCTCTTGATTAGACCACCACTTGCATCATAATTTGTACTGTGAGAAGCCCAGCTTAGTTGCCTCTTTCATCTTCCTCATTTCCATTCCTCTCACTGCAACCAGAATGACCATTTAGGAATCTTTCTCTAATCACATTACCTCTCTCCCCTGAAAGTCCTTCAAAACCTTTTCCCTGGGCTTAGAATAAAGCCCAAAATACTGAGCATGATCTGCAAAGCCCTGCAAAATTCAGGCTCTGCCTATTCTCCCACTACATCTCCTACCCATGATTCACAATTTTCCAGTCACATTGGCCTCTGCTGAGTTCTGCAACATGAAAAGCTCTTTGCTCCCTCATGGCTCTTTCTTCTACTACACAACCTTCCCCCTCCCACTTCACATTGTTGGGGCCTCCCTTAGATATTCATGAATGCCATCTTTTGTTCTAAAATAGATCTTATTCTCTCCCACGATTGCATCCTCTTTTCCTTCGAAGAAACAATATATTTACTATTTAATCATTACTTCTCTTCCTTCCATAAACCTTGTGTTCTATGAAAGAAGGGGACAGGACTGGTTTCTTTACAACTATATATCCAGCACCAAATAGCATGCCTAATACATAGAAAGACTCGTAAGTATTTTTAAATGAATAAATAAATGAATAAACGTCCAGACCAAAAAAAAGCAGATAAAATCTTATTCCGTGGAATCAAGTGTGTCAAGATTGACACATTTCTTTTTTTCCTTCCTTTCTTTCTTTTCTTTTTCTTTTTTTTCTGCCTTCTTTCCTTCCTTTCTTTCTATTGAAATGCCTTTTTTTTTTTTTTTAAGATTATATTTGTCAGAGAGAACAAGAAAGCACAAGCAGGAAGAGCAGCAGCAGAGAGAGAAGCAGGCTCCCTGCTGAGCAGAGAGCCTGGTGCAGGACTCAATCCCAGGATGGTGAGATCATGACCTGAGCCAAAGGCAGACGCTTAACCAATTGATGCCCCAAATGTCTATCTTTATTTAGGGTTTTATGGATTAGTCCAGGTGTGGTAATAATGAGTAAGAAAAGTTAAATGAAAAATACTCATGAAGAATGAGAATTATACTGGAAAGAATCTTAAGAGATATAAAGGTCTAACAGTCTAGTATTCTAAATCAGGAAAGAGCAACTTTGGAGGCAGAATGTCAAAGGTAGTTTAAGGGCAGAGATCTCCTCTTCCTTGTTTATTTTATATAATATATATATATATATTATGTAATATATATATTATATATAAATATATTTATATATATATTTTAAATAATTTATTTGATAGAGAAAGAAAGCATGAAGAAAAGGGGCAGAGAGAGAGAGTCTTAGGCTGACTCCAAGCTGAGTACAGAGCCTGATGCAGGGCTTGATTTCATGACTCAGAGATCACAACTTGAGCTGAAACCAGAATCTGGACCCTTAACTGGCTGTGCCACCCAGGTACCCCTTTCTTGTTTTTGTTTTTTGTTTTTACATAATTATGTAATGGGATAGCAGTACTAATTATTGCTACAATGACAATCCTATTACAATATGGAAGTGTAACAAATTAACATGTTATACACTTTAAGTTTATACAATATTATATGTCAAAATTATTTTAATTAAAATTGAAACAAAACAAACAGCCTCCTCTTGGGCAAAGCAATCATATTTGCTTTTATTGAATAAAATCTGTGGCTGAGATCTCAAGTCATAGGAAATTCAAACCCCTATATTGTTGAAGGGAGTAGTCTCCTATCTCCACAAACACATGGAGATCTTTGAAGTTCATGCAGTACCCATAAAAGTAGGGGAAGTGTCTTTATCTTCTGCTCCTAATTACAATCGTCTTTACTGTCATACCTGCACTGTGCCTTGAAGAGAGGTTGCTCTGCTGCTCTCAGGCTAAGCTTGAGCAAAGGAATCTTTGCTGATTCTGTGAGCCTCAATGGCGAGGGTGGAGCCTTTTCACAGACTTATAGCAACTGCCTTTTGAAAATTTGTCTTTTCCTAGGGACAGGATCTAGATTACTTTTTCTGTTTGTCATCATATTCTAAGCTCTGGACTTTGGCTATAATTGGAATTCTTTTTTTTTTTATAGTTCAATTTAAAAATCTGGTACAGAAAGAACATTATCAGTGAACATTCTTCCTTATAGAAGGAGAATTTAGAGAGGGGAGATCTGCAGCCAACTTCTCCCAAGGCCAACCTTGTCATGCAGTGAACTTTAGACCATACCACTCCTGGAGCCTGAAGTATATCTACAGAAAAGTGTCTGTGAGTGAATGTCTCACCGCCACAATGAGAAAACACTAAATAAAGATCAGCACCCCAACAAATGACATCTGTAGTTCTTAAAAAACAAAACCCAAACAAGATCTAGAAATGATATCCATAGCACAATATGTAACACTACCCAAATGGGATTTGTTAATTTATGATATTACAAAGACAGCAAGTTATTATAAATGATGGGTTCAGCTATATGGAACTGGAGATATTGACATTTTGCTATACTGTTAATAGAAACATAAACATTTATAGTCGACCGAAAATAATAAATGGTGGAGATCTGATATAACCTTCTGTTCCAACTGGGATTTTGTGGAAAGTCTTCGAAAATTCCTTTATGCAAACTCTTTCTCTCTCTTCCTCTCTCCCCCCCAAATTCTATTAACTCTTTTCTTTGTGCTCCATGCAGTTATATATTTAAATTACTTCCTTATATCAAGATCCTTAAAATGCATAACATTTTTTATTCTTATTAATTTTTATTTTTTTGAAAATGCATAACACTTTTAAAATAAGAGGACTTATCAATTGGTTATTTCAATTTTTTTCTACAAAATACATTACTGTCTTTTAATACTTGAAAAATACTGAAAGATTAAAATTAAATAGTCCTATAATAATAACCAAATGCCATCAAATCCTTATTATAATGGCTTCATATGCTCAAGTCTTCAAAACGTTTTCTGTCAATTATGTATTAGTCAGGAATGATCCTGTCATCTGAATATGTAGAGCTTTACTGCTTTCTGACCCTTGCTGCACACCCTCTGGCTATTGTCCCTGTTTTTCACTGAGGTAGCAGGTTGGATTGTATCTCAACTTCTTTTGAAAGAAAGACCAATTTCCAGTTTGATTTCCCCCCAACAAAAAGATACCTGTTGGAGAACATCAAAGATGTCTTTGTACTTTGTGGTTGATGTTATTAAATGCTGCCTCTGACTACAATTACTATATGACATTTTAAACATTTTATCTCCACTCTCCTATAGACTGACACTTAAAGTACAGAAATTATATTCTTAATAAAGTAGAGGCAATTTTGTAGATCAGCGTGCATAGTAAGTGGCTAAAAGCCACGGTTCTATGACTCTGAGTGGTTCTGATATTGCCATCTACTTCTGACCGCAAATGACAGGTGTGAAGCATGAGTGAGAAAGACCTCTTTGTTGTGTAAGCCACAGAGATACAGGAGATTTTTATTACTGCAGTATAATCTAGATTTTTGTAAGTGATATAGCTACCCTGCCGCAGAAATCTTCCAAGTGCCTAAGTACAGAGTGCCAAGTCCCAGGAGAGAGTTGCTGCTAAGGTTTTCATTCTTCATCTTACAAGAGCATCAAGAAGTTTCATGCCTGCATGCCAATGTTAACTTGCTAACCTTGAGCTTGACATGGCAACTGCCTACTCACCCCGAGCTCTTTGGACACAGCAAAAAATAAAATGCCCTTAAACCTGATCTATCACAGCAGCATTCTTCCCTCAAAGGGATGGCATGAAGGAACTGGGAGGGAACGGGTAGGGTAGGACTAGGATTCCCCCTGGCATATCTGGCTCATATTCAATCAAATAGGAGAAAATACATATTCAATGATACAAAGTACAAACTATCAAATGATGGACATGTTACATAAAAACACTGTTACATAAAAGTACAGTTGTAACACTTTATCTAGAAATGAATCAAATTATAAATTGGAAGGAAAGGATAAGAGGTGGTGTTATTTTTTTAAAGTATAGATTCTTTGGGGAAACGAAAATTTTTTTTTTAATTTTTCAAACATGAGGACAGCCAGAAACTGTTATGAACTGTTGAATATTTAGGAATACTTTTGGTGAAACATGATTAGATACTTGTATCTTGATACACCAAATACATTTTTTAACATTGAGTTATCTTAAAGCCCGTGTTGGAAGTAGGTACTATGGAAATATACATTTGGCAGTTACTTAGAAAATTCATTTTGATACAGTTGCAATCTTATTGAACAGTTTATGGTGTGATTTCCTTGGCTCTTATCCTAAATATTACTACTGTGTGAATTTGTTTTCAAAGACAAATGCAGTGTTTTTAATTTTCATCGGGCTTTAAGCTAAAGAAACTGTAATTCTAGTCTGTGTAACTTGCTCAGAGAGAGTCTGCAAAACATTTTCATAAGTTGGTAAGCTTTTAGTACATGTTTATTCATTGGGTTGCAGTGGCTATATTTTTACAAAATTCTTCTTGAATTTCTTAAGGACTTTAAACTGTGTCTACGTTTTTCTGTCATTTCCTTTTAGTTTCCATGGACCTCTTAAGCATTTCACTTAGCAAGGTCTGCAAGTTATCCTTCAAAAAAAATAAAACAAAGCTAAAATAACATTGCTCCAGAGACACCGATCAATCCCTTAGTTTTGTAGCTTTAACCTTTTATGTCCTTGTATACCTTATGTAGTGAAGTTGAATGCAGCAGGATTTCCACAAGGGCTACTTATATTCTGCAGATGATAATGCATGTATGTGTTTGAATATGTTTTGGGGGCAGTTTTCCCAATTTATAGAATGCCCCAGAGTCTGTCCTTAGGAGAATAAGAGATTAAACTACACCGTTTGAGGATGTGACTATCTGTAAGCAAGTATGTTATACAATTGACATTTTACAGTCCAACATTATATAACAGCTAAGCAGTGATAAAATCTCTGTGCTTATTCAGCAAAGGCTAAGTAAGCTGGTGTAATTTTAGAAATTTTCAAGGAACCTGTAACTGGATGGTACCACAATCCTAATAGAGACAAGCTTCCATCTACAAATTACAAATTTAACTACAACTATTTGTGTAAATTACTCTCAATCCAAGACCTTTTAAATATGCCTTTGTTGTGTCATTTCTTAATGAAAAAGCTACTTAAAGTATATTTATAGATGTATTCACAACTATTACAAAAATAAAAAGAGTAGATCAATTGGTTGATTGTACCTCAGTTGACACATTTCAACCTAATAACTTATAAAGTATTAGGGATTTGTTAAGCTTGTCAAAGTGGTAAAGGAGATATGTTTATTTATTCTGGGGCCTGGTTGTTTTTAATTTCATTTTTAATAAAATCAGCATGAGGAATAAATTGTCATTGAGGCTGAGTTTTTGTTTTTTTTGTTGTTGGTTTTTTTTTCCTCTTTCACACAGCAGTATAAAACACAAAATTGTCTAGCTTCTGTTGGGTAGAACTTTCAAGCATTGGCTTTTAAATTAAGCTAGACATGAATAGATGCCTTTTGTGAGCATCTTACAAGAGTCAAAGAATTGGGGTTCTAGCCTTGAGTCTATCACAAGGTAGTTTTGAATGGTGCATCTTTCACTCCATCTATCTGAGGCTGTTTTAATATCTACAAAAGGAGTGGGCTGAGGGACACCTGGGTGGGTCAGTTGGTTAAGTGTCTTGGGTCCTGGGATCAAGCCTATTGGGCTCCCTGCTCAATGGGGCAGGGAGCCTCCTTCTACCTCTACTGTTCCCCCGGCTGGTGCTTGCTCTCTCTCTGTTTAAAAAAAATAAATAAATGAGGTGGTTGGCTGGGTCAGAGGTTCTGAGGTTTGCTCCAGCTTTGTGTTCTTCAGTCCATAATATGTTGCTCATATGAGTTCTTAATATTCTTTTTTTTTAATTTTTATTTTTTATAAACAAATTTTTATCCCCAGGGGTACATGTCTGTGAATCGCCAGGTTTTGAGTTCTTAATATTCTTAAACATAAAATTTGTTTTATTTAATAAAGTTGGTTTCTTAAAAAAACTATTCAACACTTTTCATTCTAGATGTATGCTTTTCAGTGTAATCATGGGAAGATGTTATATACCATAATTACTGCATCTAATGACTCAGTCTCCACTTTCTTTACCCACATGCCAGTCATGAGCCTGTCTGCCCTTAGATTCTTTCCTCCTTTTCCTCCTGCTTGGATCTGCATACTAGGGTTCGAAATTAGCAATCTGTGTTTCCAGGCTTCCTTGCAGCAGCAGCCAGGGAGGGTAAGATGCCCATACCTTCCTTCAAGAGAGGACCTGACACAGGGGGCATTTGGAAGGCTGAGAGTGTCCAGCCCTAGTGCCTTCAGGACGTGCCTCCGTCTTGGAGTTTTTCCTGAAGCTCTTTGATGGTCTGACATCCTCACTGCCCAGAGCTCTGATCTGCCTCTTTCATAGGCCTCATATTGACCCTGGGCTTGAAGGCTTTCCCCGCTACTCTACTGCCTTCTCCCCCTTATCTTCCATAGGTGTTACCCTAACAAATCTCTTGCACATCTAGATCCATCTTGACATCTAGTTCTCACGGGACATAAACTCACACATTTGTGAGTTACTTTTTATTCCACTCAGCCAATGGGAGAGACTGGAAAGCCACTAGAGGGAGGAAGGAAGACAGAACTGGGGTACGTGTCCCATCTCTCCACCTCGGGGAGCATCCCAGTTGCGGCTCTTCCTCCTCCATGGTGCCAGCCCCTGCCATGTGGCTCCTTTTTGTACGATTCTCAGTTCCTGTTAAACTTATCGGTTTCTAGGCTCCAGTTATACCACCTGCTCCCATCAGCTGCAGAAATAATAGTAGCTTTCCGTTATTTTTAACATCTTGGTTGCCTCGCCATTCTTTATCCCTGAAATGACCACCTTGCACTAGGTAATTACTAAGCACTGTCTTTTGCAGAATACTTTATCTTCCTATTGCCTGTCTGAGATCTGGATCATGGAGGGAATGTTAGTTCCCTTGTTCTCTAAGTTTCCTTTCAGACTGCTTCCTAATATTGGCTCTTTTGAGCCCTGCATCCTTGCTGCTTATTTTTTAAAGCTTGCCCAGGGGTGCCTGGGTGATACAGTCAGTTAAGTGTCTGACTCAGTTTCAGCTCAGGTTGTGATCTCAGTGTCGTGAGATCGAGCCCAGTGTTGGGCTTTGTACTTAGCATGGAGTCTGCTTAAGACTCTTCCCTTGTGCCCCTCCCCCCCATTCTCTCTCTCTCCTTTTCTCTTTCTCAAGGAAATAAAAAAATCTTTATCCAAAAACTTTTTTTTTTTAACAAATGTGGGAATACTAAACTGTTATCCAAAGTAAAACTCAACTTAAAAAACTATCAAATTGTAAAAGTCTTTCTCTTCCAGCTTCCCGAAAGGGAGTTTTGAATAGAGGGACACTGTGGTAGGAGAGGGAGATTGTTGGAAATAAAGTTAGTTTGGGGTCACAGGCACAGAAAAGGAGGGTGTGTCTGGGTACCTGGATGGTTGCTGACAAGTAAGGAAACTTTTGAAAACACAACCCCAGCAGAAGTTGACTTGTCTCCACATTTTCGTTTCTGAGTTTCTGGTCCTTTCTGCCACTTATGATGTCTGCAACACCCTTTCTTTTTATTCCAGTATGGCTCATCTCTAACTCTTTGAAGTCTGAGCCCTTTACTGTTTGCGACCACCAGGGCTGACATCTGTGACTCGGCTCTCTGGCTGCCTTGGGATTTTTTTGGACCAGGTGCCATAAATCAGAGCAAAGGATCTTGCTGAAGATTAAACTGTTGATTCATAAAATAGCAACATTTTGTTTGTGGTAGGAAATAAAACCGCTTTTCAATGCCGATGAGTGAACTATTGAAAATAACATCTAAACAATCATCCATGTTTTGTTTAATTTTGAACAAACTGCTTTAGTTTATGTTTTCTTTCATGCTGTAGTTATATACTGGTTAATGTTGTTGAATAACGTACTCCATGCCATGAATGGATAGGTTTCCGAAAGGATCTCAGCATCAGCTGGGACTTAAGAGCAGTATTTTTTTTTTAAATAGGTTATATAAACTTAACTTAGGCTAAGAATATTTTCTTTTTTTCTGCTCTCAGCTTCTGGGTCAGAGTAATCAGGCTGGCCCCTCACTCTGACACTGCTTTAATTTTCTGCATGGCCCCTCATGAAATGCTATCCTGTCTTAGCCTTGTTCAGAACACTTACCACTTATGCTTCCAAGTGAAGCTCTGGTTGAATCAGCTAGAACTTTTATTTTTTTTTATTTTTTATTAAAGATTAAAGATTTATTTATTTGACAGAGAGATCACAAGTAGGCAGAGAGGAAGGTAAAGAGAGAGAGGGGGGAAGCAGGCTCTCCGCCAACCAGAGATCCCGATGCAGGGCATGATTCCAGGACCCTGGGCTCATGACCTGACCCAAAGACAGAGGCTTTAACCCACTGAGCCACCCAGGCGCCCCCTGTTGGTGTCTTTTACTTCTTCTTTTTTGATCTTCAACATTGTGAAGCACCCAAATCCTTGAAAGAACCCCCTCAGCTAGAACTTTTAAAAGGGACGATGTTTATTGACGTGCTCTTATATATGCATAGTGAATCATGTAATTAATGATTAAATAATGATTAATGACTAAAATAAGTTAAATATGTTATTTAACTATAGATTAATTAAGTTTATAGGCTATTAATGACAGTCGACTCTAAATAATTATTCTCATAAGTAGCATGATTCTGTGAATTATGATTTCAGAATTTCGACTGACTCAGACTCCTCTGACGCCTCGAAATGAGTAGATTGAATCTTAACCCACTTCTTTTTTTTTAAGATTTTATTTATTTATTTGACAGACAGAGATCACAGTAGGCAGAGTCAGGCAGAGAGAGAGAGGGGGAAGTAGGCTCCCTGCTCAGCAGAGAGCTGGATGCGGGGCTCGATTCCAGGACCCTGAGATCATGACCTGAGCTGAAGGCAGAGGCTTTACCCACTGAGCCACCCAGGTGCCCCGAGTAGATTGAATCCTAAAGGGTATTTCTAGTCCTGAATGCGGGGTATGTGGTTATGCACCCCAATATTGTTTACCTACACATACGTTTTTATGTGTTATAGTTTCTAATAGTTGTATATTTGATAATAAAATTGCAAGTGTATATATTCTTATGTAGACCGATCTTCCTTCACTTCCAGTACAATTCTCTTTCTCTTATTGTGGTGATGGGGGCAGAATGGGAAATAGGCTCTTATTTCCCACTTGGCTCTTGGAGGAAGGAGGAGTCTATGAATATTTGCATACAGAATATCTTTGTTTTGTGAAATGCGTTTCCCAGTGTCTGTCTCCTTGGTTGATTGGGAACTCTGCAAATGCTGGAATTGCTTCTGGCCTCTTCTCTCCTGTAGTCCCAGTGCCCAGACAACACTTTGCTCATTGTAGACACCCAAAACCTGCCCAAAGAAAGAATTATAGAATTTGGCCATGAACATAACATTGAATAAGTGTATTCCTCAAACTTTTTTACTCAAACAAAATTCAAAACCTAGAGTTGCTTCTTGTTTTCTCTACGTCTTTGGATAAGTTGATCTCTGATTCATTTTTCTCATCATATCATCTTCTTTAGTGAGGTCCTGAAGATCAAACCTAATTGGGTAAAATAGCAAGCATGGTGTTGCCATCTAGTAAGTCCTCCACGGTTACCATATTGGATATCTTTTGCAGCACTTCACAAATATCAAAATTTAGAAAGCTAAAATGTTCCTGCTGATTTTTTTTCCTATTAAATGGGATGTTTGGCCACTCTCCCATGGTATTTTCACCACAGAATTCAGTTGTACAAGAAGGACTGAAGACAAAATGGCTCCCGAGCCCAAGTATTTCTATACAGAAGGGGTAATAGAATTCAGCAGCTTATGAAAATGTAGTAGAAGGAAAAGCAGTTAATAAGTGCCTTGGGTATAGTGCTTAAGCAAGGAAGTGAGATCTGCCCTGCCCATGTGAGAACACATCAAGAAGCAACCAGATCACACCTTTTCCCGTGTTTCACAGAAGGTCACAATAAACTTTCCACATCCATGAGATATTATAACAACATGTCAAGGCAGTTTTAGATTTAATGGTAGAATGCACATTCTGGTGCAAGGGAGATAAACTTTGAGCTGGGCAGAAATGAATGTCCTTTCCAGTTGAGAAGAAACAGGAGTCACCGAAGCCTCAACTGTTGTCAGAGCAAAGTAAAACAGTACCCAGATGTTTGGGGATTCCTTGGGCACCCAACTGTAATGGGGGTGTAGGAAACTAACACCAGACACATCTTGCTATAACCGTGCCAGCCAGAGGAAAAAGCTAGCGTCATTTGAGGTGTGCTCTTTTAAAAAATCAGCCCCATCTTTTCCAGCTTACTTTTTGCAACTTTGAAATTAATTGGTATCTCCTAGATCTACTGGACAGAAAACAAAATGAAGTGTAAAAGTTCAATGAATTTATCCAGCAACTAAAACCCCATGGTTGAGCTATGTGATTTTTAGGAGTATGGAACATTCAGCCTGTTTGCTGTAAAAGTCATTTTGTGGTCTCCTGTTGTTTCTTTACATTTCACCCCATGCCAACAATCCTTTCTCCAATCTCGACGTCCTCTGGTTATAACTAAACTTAGAATCAAATTCCCCTCCCTTCCTTTTCTCCCTCCTCTCTGGCTTCTTCCTTTCCTTCCTTTCTAGAAACATTTATTGAGCACTAAACAGTTGGGACTCCTCTAACAGTTTTTAATAAATTATCTCATATTCTTGATAAACTTAGGAGGTAGATAATATTATACTTGCCCACAGAACAAAAAAGAGCTACTAGAAAGTACGATTTAGGAAAAGGGAAACGTTTGTTCAAGAACACACAGGTAGGAGGGGTAGAGCTGAGCTAAGCTTCATCCTCACTTCATCCCTCCACATTCTGTGTTCTTAAATACTGAGCAAAGCTATCTATCAGTTGTGTGCAAGGAGAACCAAAACAGCGAGATCAATGTTTTTTTAATGTGTGTAAAACATGTGAGTAGTTTCATTATCCCAGAAGCCCACATCCTACATTTGGCCAAGTGTGCATTTTTCACAGCAAGTCAGAGGATGGTTGAGCATTTTAATACAAAAGGATGCAACCTTCCCTTTCCAAAACAGCTCACTGCAAGACAGTTTGATTTGATGTAACATGCCTTAGTTTTCTCCATTTGATTTGCAAAATGTTACCCTCTGATGGTTTTATAGGTCTCTAGGCAAGTACTGAAGTGAAGAGGTATGCAGAGAGCTTCAATTTGTAATTAAGAATACCTTCATGAGGCCTGGAAGGTAATCTTTGCTGTATGTTTACCACTTGCATTGAAAGAATAGCTTTGGCATTGCTGAGCAAAAGACTCTCTTTGTTTTGTCTACTAAAGCCTGTGTTCTCAGTACTGTTTGAAAAAGTTTGCCTTAGCACAGAAAAAAAAAAAAAATCACATGCTGAAGTTTTTATTAAACCGACATACCAATGAAACTCAGATGTTTAAACAGACTGTCCAGACATGAAATAAACATAAGTCATCTTTCATTTCTTATTTACCCAGTATTTCAGGTTATATGGGATGAATTTATATATAAAAACATAGATATAACCCTAGAAAATTTTAACTACATTTTGGACTCGTGACAGCAATATTATGCATATTGTACCTCATGGTTACAATTTTAAGTGGCATTAAAATTACTGCCTTGTAGATCTTAATCTATAAAACTCAGGACAAGTATAATCATCTTGACTCCTCCCTGGCAGGAAGGAATTCTAGGCACTGCTCTGTTTCTTTATGGATAATACTGTCTGTTGCACATTTCAAAAGACTTTCTTGAGGCTTTGCCCTATGTCAGAAGCAAGTTCCAGCAACTCCAGTTATATAAATGATGCCACACTTATATAATGTTCTTTTGTTTTTCAACCAAGCAGAACATCTTTATACTACAATGCGTTCTCTAGGGAACTCTAAGATTGCCCAGTTTAACACTACTAAAAGTTAGAACCTCAAAAAGGAGTGCAGTTCAAAATAATAAAAGTTTTTCTCTCTACTTTTATAATTTTACCTGGTGCTTGGTTCTTGTGTTCAAATGATGGAGTAACACAGTAGAACTATCATATGGACTTAGTGCCCTAGATATGTGTGTATGTGTATCAGTAGCTTGCTTCTAAGTGAGCTACTAGTCCATGTGTCTTGACATATATCTCTCTCTGGCCCCAATTATTCTCTTCCATTGGCATGTAAAATTTTTTTTTTTTTAGATTTTATTTATTTATTTGAGAGAGAGGCAGTGAGAGAGCATGAGCGAGGAGAAGGTCAGAGGGAGAAGCAGACTCCCCGTGGAGCTGGGAGCCTGATGCGGGACTTGATCCTGGGTCTCCGGGATCATGACCTGAGCCGAAGGCAGTTGTCCAACCAACTGAGCCACCCAGGCGTCCGGCATGTAAAATTCTTAATTTGTCCAAATGAGTTAGTAGATCCAGGAATTTGTGTGAGTAAAGGTGTGTACAAGTTGCTCTGGGGGAAAATATATATTTCCTATATCAGAACAAATTACACTGAACACACACAGGACCATGGAAAGACCAGAGGCTCTGTAGTTACACAACACTTTGGATACACCCTTTGCCGATAATTAGTTCCATTACCTTGAGCCTCAGTCTCCTCGTTTTAAATGGGGATGACAACCTCTGTTAAATAGGAGTCTTAGGAGGATACATGTGAAATGAAGTGAAAATTAAAGCAGGTTCAGAGATAAAATCAGCTGCTGCTGTTCAAGCCTGGACCAGGCTCTGTATCAAGGGTTTCACATACACTCTTTTAAATCTCTGAACCCCATTTGTGATTTGCTATTCTCCATTTACACAAGGCAGATGATCCTTGTGGAAATTAAAAAAAAATTGTCCAAAGTATCACCACTAATAAGTGGTAACATGGGATTTTGAAGCCAGATCTTAGTGACACTAAAACGGACTCTAGATGGTTCTATGAAACCTCTGGTATAGTACTTGGGAAAGAGTATACACTCAGAAGAGCAGATAATTCTGCAGATGTGCAATATGTGCATATTTTCCTAGGAGTAAAGACTTTTTCTCTGTTATCTCATGATAGCTACATAGTAGGGTTCAAATGTCCCACATTGCTGTGTGACCCATACGAAAGACATTGTTTCTTACTTTTTTATCCTAAATTTCTTTGTTGTCCTAAACTCCCAAATATTCTTCAAATATTTATTCAAGTATTTTTTTTAAGATTTTAATTTATTTATTTGACAGAGAAGAGAGACAGAGAGAGAGGGAACACAAGCAGGGGGAGTGGGAGAGGGAGAAGCAGGCTTCCCGCTAAGCAGGGAACATGATGTGGGACTTGATCCTAGGACCTTGAGATCATGACCTGAGCCAAAGGCAGACACTTAATGCCTGAGCCACCCAGGCATCCCTTCAAGTATTTTTGATATGAGAAAATTGATGTTGTTTTCAGAGTACTATAGCTTTTCAGTTAATAGTGAACACAGAGAAGCAATAATGAGAATCTGGCCTCAAAGTCACTGGGAACCTTTGTGTCTCCGAGCTTACCAAGATTAAGTACTTTTATTTAAATCTCTTTAGGGAGACCTGGGTGGCTCAGTTGGTTAAATGGCTGCCTTGGGCTCAAGTCGTGATCCCAGAGTTCTGGGAATGAGTCCCACATTGGGCTCCTTGCTCAGTGGGAAGCCTACTTCTCTCTCTGCCTGCTGCTCCCCCTGCTTATGCTCTCTCTGACAAATACATAAATAAATTAAACACACACACACACAAACACACACATGAAATAAGTAAATCTCTTCAAATTTTTTTTTGTTGCTTTTAATAAGGTAAGCTCTGAGAAAAAAGCTCTAAGAGAAAAAGGGCAAAATATGGCAAACTTTTTGTTGATTGGTTTTTCAAAACCTCTAGGTACAATAATTTAGTAAATGTTTTAGCCTAAGAATCCTAGTAAATAGTTTTTCCTCCCATAAAAAATATAATTAGCAAATATTTAAAAACCAGTAATTAAAAGGAATGTCAAATTATTTGCCTTTCTGAAGGACCCTCCTATCTTGGTACATAGGTGAAAATTCCTGGTGGAACTATCAGCCAGTTTTCTGTGTCTGTGATGCTCAGAGAAGTCTAGACCAAATGGGTAACTCTGAGAGTCATTGGGGTAGAGATGAAAGTCCAAGCCATGGGAGTTGGCAAGATGACATTAAGCAGAAAGTAGAGATTAGGAAATGAGTGGTGTTTAAAACAGCTTTGCAGAACTCTAATATCTTATGTCCAAGAGAGTGAAATTGACTAGGGGACTAACAGGTGGGAAGAGAGATAGGAGGGATTTCCCAGAAGATTATTAGGGAAGAGCATATATATATATTTTTTTAAAGATTTATTTATTTATTTTTGAGGGGGGGCAGAGGGAGAGGGAGAGAATCCCAAGCAGACTCCCCACTGAAGGTGGAGCCCAATGCAGGACTTGATCTCATAACCTAAGATCATGACCTGAGCCAAAACCAAGAGTCCTGCACTTAGCTGGGTGACTGAGCCACCCAGGCACCCCAAGGGAAGAGCATATTTTAGAAACAAAGGAGTGGCCAATTGAATGCTACTAAGAGGTTAAGTAAGATGAGGACAAAATGTTACTAGATTTAGCACTAGATAGATAATTGGATAAGGAGATCTTGTGTCCCAGTTCACCCTGGAGTGTCCTAATTAAACCCTGCTGTCCCCATGAAAGTGTTTCCTAGTCATTGGTAACTCTTACAATAGTCATTTCAATAGAGTGATAGGAGCAGAAGTCAAATTTGAATGGGTTAAGGAATGTGTAGGAAGTGAGGAAATGGAGACATTAGGGAAGATAATTTCTTGAAAGAAGTGCGACTATAAAAGAAAGAGTAGGACCAGGATGGAATGAATTGTGAGGTCAAAGAATTTTTTTCTTAAGGTGGGAGAGAGTGGGATGTCTCTCATGGGAATATCAGGCGGGGCGGGAGAAATCAAAGAGACAAAAGTGATAAGGGTTACTTAAATGGATAAATCTTCTAAAAAGGTGGCAGAGGGTAGGATCCAGAACACAGTAGGAAGTTGGGCTATAAAGGGGAGGAGGGGGACCATAACAATGGCAACCACAAGGGTAGAGGGGATAGGAGTGCAATCGCTAGTAGATAGGCATGTTTGCAATGGGAAGTTAACATCATTTCAATCTATTGATGTATTTTCTCTGAAGGAGGGGAGAATGTTTTCTGAGAATGAGGGGGAGAGGTAGAGGTGTTATAGACTCAGGAGGGTAGAGAAGGTGTGAAACTTTGATGTGTGTGTGGTGTGGTGGTGAGGGTTAGATAAAATCCTGCAGCAGAATTGCTTGACGGTGTTCAGAGCCCAGCTGAGGTACATGACCATTATAACGAGACCTTTTGTGCAGTTTGCTCCAGGGGCACCCAGATGCCCAATGTCCAACACAGATAGGGCAGTTGTGTCATTTCATGTAGAAATAAAGGTAAGGTTTTGTCAAACAGATGAAATAAAGGAACCAAAATACAAAGAAGACATGAGAATAGGTGATAATATGAAATGAGAAACCATGAAAACTAAACTTGATTGGGGGTACCTGAATCCAGGAGGAGGGGTTTATAGAGAGGGAGAAAATACAGAAGACAAATAGGTTTCCAGCATTAAGGTCATGGTAGAAATAGCTGGACCAGCAAGCCGAAAAGATTGGAGGTTGTGGCCAGAATCTGAGCTGCCTGGATCAGTGATTTTGAAAATAAAAGTAGATCAGTTATCAACAAAACATGCATCTACCTCCACTCTTAGGATAAATGTTAAGTGGACAGCCCACTTTCTAATCTCTATCCTACATCTTAAGAACTAATGTAACCTATTTCTGTATATTAATTTTGTATTCTGTGACTTTACTGAGTTCATTTACCATTTCAGTCATTTTTTGGTGCAATATTTAGGGTTTTCTATTTACAGTATCATGTCACCTACAAATAGTGACGGTTTTACTTTTTCTTTACCAATTTGGATGTCTTTTATTTGTTTTCCCTGGCTGATTGCTCTGGCTAATACTTCCAGTAATATATTGAATAAAAGTGGTGAAAGTGGAGATCCTTGTTTTGTTACTGATCTTGGAAGAGAAGCTCTCAGTTTTTCACTGTGAATATGATGTTAGCTATGGGTTTTTCATTTTTCATTTGTGGCCTCTATTATGTTGAGGTATGTTTCCTCTAACCCTATTCCATTGAGAATTTTTATCATAAGTGGATGCTATACTTTGTCAAATGATTTTTTTATGTCTAAATCATATATCATATGGTTTTTATCTTTTCTCTTGTTAGTGTGATGTATCACACTGATTGATTTGCTAACATTCACCCTTACATCTCTGGGATAAATCCTACTTGATTGTGGTGAATGATTTCTTTAGTGTACTGTTAGATTTGGCTTGCTAATACTTTGTTGAGAATTTTTGTGTCTATGTTCATTAGGGCTATTGGCCTATTATTTTCTTTTTGTGTATGGTGTCTTTGTCTAGTTTTGGTATGAGGGTAATGCTGACCTTACAGAATGAATTTGGAAGCTTTCTTTCCTCTTCTCTTTTTTGGGAATAGTTTGAAAAGAATAGGTATTAACTCTTAATGTTTGATAGAATTCATCTGTGAAGCAATCTGGTCCAGGACTTTTGTTTGTTGGGAAATCTTTGATTACTGATTCAATTCATTGCTAGTAATCGGTGTGTTCAAATTTTCTATTTTTTCCTGATTCAGTTTGGGAAAGTTATGTGTTTCTAGGAATTTGTTCATTTATTCTACATTGTCCGATTTACTGACCTATAATTTTTCATACTATTCTCTTATAATCCTTTCTGTAGGATGTCATAATCCCTTTGTAGTTGTCGTTTCTCCTCTATTTCTGATTTTATTATTTGAGACCGCTTTTTCTCCCCCCCCCCCTTTTTGATGAGTCTGGCTAAAGGTTTATCAATTTTGCTGATCTCTTCAAAGAACCAGCTCTTGATTTCATTGATCTCTTTTATTGTTTCTTTTAGCCTTTATTTCATTTATTTCTGCTCTACTATTTATTATTTCTTCCCTTTTGCTGGGTTTGAGTTTTGTTTGTTCTTCTTTTTCTTGCTCCGTGATAGTGATCATCTTTTCAGGTACCCATTGGCTGTTTGTGTATCTTATTGGAAAAATATCTATTCAGGTCTTTTGCCCATCTCTTAATTGGATTATTTGCAATTTCCTTTTCATTTCTTCTTTTTCTTTTTCCTTTTTGCTATTGAGTTGTATGAATTCTTTTATATTTTGTATATTACGCCCTTCTTCGATAAATAATTTACAAATATTTCCTCCCATTCTATAGTTTGACTTCTCATTTTATCAGTTGTTTCTCTTGCTGTGCAGAAGTTTTTAGTTTGATGTGGTCAAACTTACTAATTTTTGTTTTTCTTATGGTTTGTGTATCATATTAAAAAAATCATTGTCAAGGTCAATGTTAAGGAGCTTTTCCCCTATATTTTCTTCTAGCAATTTTATGGTTTTAGGTCTTATATTCAAGTCTTTAATTTATTTTGAGTCCATTTTTGTGAGTAGTGTAAGACAGAGAATGATATCATTCTTTTACATGAATGGCTGTCCAGTTTTTGTAGTACTATTTATTGAAGAGACTGGTCTTTCCCCACTGAATATGTTTGGTTCCTCTGCCATATATTAGTTGACTGTATATGTGTGGGTTTATTTATAGGGTCTTGATTCTGTTCCACTGATATATGTGTTTCCTTTTTATGCCAGCATCACAGTATTTTGATGACTATAGCTTTTAATAAAGTTTGAACCTCTAGACTCTTTGGGGTCTTTTGTGTTTCTATATGAATTTAAAAAAAATTTTTTTCTTATTCTGTGAAAAATGCCACTTGATAGGGGTTACATTGAATCTGTAGATCATCTTGGGTAGAATGGAAATTTCAACAATATTAATTCTTTCAGTCCAGGAACATGGGATATATTTCCATTTATGTGAGTCTGTAATTTCTTTCACCAGTGCCTTATAGTGTGTGGCATACTGATCTTCTACTTTTTTTTTTTTTAATTTTTATTTATTTATTTGAGAGAGAGCATGAGTGAGGAGAAGGTCAGAGGGAGAAGCAGACTCCCCGTGGAGCTGGGAGTCCGATGTGGGACTCGATCCTGGAACTCCGGGATCATGGCCTGAGCCGAAGGCAGTCGTCCAACCAACTGAGCCACCCAGGCGTCCCTGATCTTCTACTTTTTTGGTTAAATTTATTCCTAAGTATTTTATTCTTTTTTGGAGGGGGTATGCAATTGTAAACGGAACTGTTTTCTTGATTTCTCTCATAGCTCATTTTTAGTATACAGAAACACAACTGATTTTCATATGCTGATTTTGTATTCTGCAACTTTACTGAATTCATCAGTAGTTGAAACAAATTTTGGTGGAGTCTTAGGGTTTTCTGTATATAATATGTTATCTGCAAACAGAGACAATTTTACTTCTTTCCTAATTTGAATGCTGTTTCTTTTCTTTGCCAAATTTCTTCGGCTAGGGCTTCCAGTACTAGCTTAAATATAAGTGTCAAAAGTGGGTTACTGGTCTTACTCTTAATTGTAGAGGAAAAGCTTTCAGCTTTTCACCACTGAGTATGATAGTTGCTGTGGGCTTATCATATATGGCCTTATTACCTTGAGGTATGTTCCCTCTACACTCAATTTTTATCATAAACTGATGCCCAATTTTGTCAAATACTTTTACATTTACTGTGATGATTATATACTTTTTATCCTTCTGTTAATGTGGTAAATCACACTATTCGCTATGTTGAGGCAATCTGGCATCCCAGAGATAAATCCCACTTGATCATGGTATATGTGATGCGCTGTCGAATTCTGTTTGCCAGTATTTTGTTGATGATTTTTTAATCTATAATCATCACATATATGGGCCTGTAATTTTCTCTATTTAATACATTTTTCTCTTAGTAGTATCCTTATCTGGCTTTGATATCAGGGTAATGCTGGCCTTTCAAAATGAGGGTGAAGCGTTCTCTCTTTCAAACTTTTGGAAGAGTTTGAGAAGGATTGGTATTAATTTTTCTCAAAGTGTTTGGTAGAATTTACCTGCAACACCATCTGGCCCTGAGCTTTACTTCGTTGGGAAGTTTTTGATTACTGATTCAATCTCCTTGTTATTGGTCTGTTTAGATTTTCAGTTTCTTTGTGATTCAGATATGAATCATGTCAACAACATTTGTGTGTTGTGTTTTATACATTTTTTTGGTAGGTTGTATCTTTCTAAGAATTTATCCATTTCTTCTAGGTTGTCCAATTTGGGGGGTATATAATTGTTCATAGTAGACTATTATGATCCTTTCCATTTCTGGGGTATCAGTTATATTGTCTCTTTCATTTATAATTTTATTTGAGTCTCCTCTAATTAGTTTAGCTAAAGGTTTGTCAGTTTTGTTTAGTACTTCAAAAAACAAGTTCTTAGTGTTCCTCTATTTTTCTGCTTTGTATTTTACTTATTTCCCCTCTACACTTTATTATTTTCTTCCTCCTGCTAACTTTGGGCTTAGTTTGTTCTTTTTCTGGTTCCTTGAGGTGTGAAGTTATGTTATTTTAGATCTTTTCTATTTTACTATGGATATTTATTGCTATAAATAGACCTCTTGGAACTGATTTTGCCTATCCTACAACTTTTGTTGGGAATATTAATTCTTTAAAAGCCTACAACTTTTGTAGGATAGGCAAAATCAGTTCCAAGAGGGCTATTTTTTTTTTTAATTTCCTTTTTGATTTTTTTTTATCCATTTTTTGGGGGGAGTGCATTATTAAATTTCCACATATTTGTTAATTTTCTAGTTTTCCCTCTGTCACTGATTTCTATTTGCATTACATTGTGGTCAGAAAAGATATTTGTTATGATTTCAATCTTATATTTGTTAAAGCTTGTTTTGTGGCCTAATATAGGACCTGTCTTGGAGAATGTTCCATATGAACTTGAGAAGAATGTGTATTTTGTGGTTGTTGGGTGGAATGGTCTATGTCTTTTAGGTTTATTTAGTCTATAATGTTGTTCAAGTCTGTTGTTCCCTTTTTTATTTTTTGTTTGGATTATCTGTCCAGTAGTGAAAGCGGGGGTAGTGAAGTCCCCTATTATTATAGAATTGCTGTCAATTTCTCCCTCAGTTCTGTTAATATTTGCTTTATATATTTAGATCCTTGGATATTAAGTGCATATATAATTGTTATAATCTTGATCATTGACCCCTTCATCATTATATAATGACCTTCTTTTTCTCTTGTGAGAATATTTTACTATTGTTTAATTTATTTGATACAAATGTGACCACTTCTGTTCCTTTGGTTTCCATTTGCTTGGAATATCTTTTTTATCTCTTCACTTTCAGCCTATGTGTGTCCTTAAAGCTAAAGTGAGTCTCTTATAAGCAGCATATAATAGGATCTTGTTTTTTTTATACATTCAGTTACTCTGTGTCTTGATTAAAGAATCTAATCTATTTACATTTAAAGTAATTAACAATAGGTAAGGGCTTACTATTGCCATTCTGTTCATGGTTTTCCGATTGTTTTGTAGTTCCTTTTTTCCTTCTTCTCTTGCTGTCTTCTTTTGTTATTTGATATTTTTGAGCTGATATGAATACATTGATAGTAGGATCTTAACACGCCTCTCTCAAGATAAAGAGTTATAAAGATAATCAAGATATTTTTGAGCTGGAAGGTGATACTTTTTGCTTCATTTCTTCATTTTTTATATGAAATTAAACAACTAAATTGATTTATGGTATAGCTTGGATTACTGAGAATTGTCTACCTGATATCTATGCTTTGTACATGAGTGTTAGTGATAAGATTATTGAGATGCTTATTGAATGCACATCATTTGCAAATGTGATTTTTCTTCTGCCCATTTTTTGTTAGTACTTTTATTATGAAAAGAAAAGAGGGGCGCCTGGGTGGCTCAGTGGGTTAAAGCCTCTGCCTTCGGCTCAGGTCATGATCCCAGGGTCCTGGGTCAGGGTCCCAGGGTCCCTGCTCAGCAGGGAGCCTGCTTCCTCCTCTCTCTCTTTCTCTGCCTACCTCTCTACCTACTTGTGATCTCTGTCTGTCAAATAAATAAATAAATAAATAAATCTTTAAAAAAAAATTAGATCGTTTAGGATTTAAAGTAAAGATTAACCCAAAAAAGCATTCCTTTACTTTGTGTTCCTTGAAGCCTTGTATTGCTATCTTCACATTTGAAGCAATCACCTCCTCCAGTCTTTACTGACTGGTTTTGGCAGAAAAAAACCTTAACTACTCAGTCTAGCTAGAGATTATGGGGATCTCTCAGACTTTTTGTATGGAAATTATCACTCCTCTTCTTCCCTCTTAGGGAATCCCAATGCCTTAGAATTCTGTGCCTTCTTTCTGTCCTGCAAAACTAGGCCAGGTGCTGAGAGCTTCCCATTTACCTTCCCTAGGACGATGCCTGGAGGTGTTCAAGATCATACATCTTTCTCCCAGTCTTGCTGAGACAAGCTGGCTGCTAAGATCTGCACCTACTGCTGAGATTTATGTGCTCTATGGGGGCAGGCACAGCCATCTTCAGGGGTAACGGAAGCACCACACATTGGATTTATGGGCTTCAGCTGTGGAGTGGCATGTGGGATTCTGGAGGTGCACATTGGTTGGTTGATGGGGGGGTTCTATAGGCAAGTCATCCTCTGGAGTTCATGGATAATCATCTTGGTGGATTCCTGAACGGGTTAGCAGGATCCATATCTAACTATTGAGATCTATGCACCCATACCTGTTAGTTCCTCCTTTCTTTCTGTTCCTAGTTGCCCCCCGATGACTGACTGAGCCAGGCTCATCCCCTTGTTGTGGATAGGAACAGACATGGGACTTCTAGGTAATATCCAAAAAGGCTGGCAAAGCCTGGTGCTCGCTTTGCTCTCTTTTTTCTATGGGAGAAATTGTGGGCCAAGGGAGCATTTTTTGGTCCTGAGTTGTACCTTCTTGGTTGGACATTGGGATTCCCACAAAAGTTCTCTTTTATGTTGGTGGTTGCTAAGTTGATGTTTTTGTGGAGAAATGAGAGCTGGAACCTCCTATTCTACGATCTTGCTAACACCTTTCCTGTAAAAGACCTATTTAAAAGTGTTCCCAAATTGTTAAAATAATAATAGGAATAAAACACTGCAGTAAACAAGGTGCTTTTCATGGACTATAATTGATTACATTCTCAGAACAACTATCTTAAATAGATTGTGTAATTCTCACTCCACAGATTATTTAACTAAGAGAATTGAGGTTAGGACTAAGACCTCCCTTAGCTAACACAAAGCCTAAATCTAAATCTTGATCATTTTGTTAAGGAAAACAATACCCTTTAATTTTACAATGTTTTCCTTGTGCATAACATATATTTTGATAGTCATTTTAAATTAGAAGGTTGAAAAGGATATTTTATGATCATTTTTTAGTAACATTAAACTCTGTTTATAAAATGATACTTATTTTGTTGATCCTCCAGAAAAAGCCATCAGATGTATACAAACACTAATACTTATTAATATGTAGACTGATGTTTGTGGAAAAAGGTATTTTCATTTCCTTTTAAAGTATTTTAGAAATTTATTTCTAGATTAGCTTGTTTTCTTTCTTTCTTTTTCGAATTAGCTGTCATGTTGGATTACTTTCTGTCTCAACTATGCAAGATTGGTTAGATTTAAACAACAAAATCTATCACATTGTTTTAGTCTCTCAAATCAAATGGTTTTTAAAACTTTAGTTGTATTAAAAAAAAATGTAGAGAGGTTGTTAAAATGTGGATTCCAGAATACCTCCCAGAATATGATTATTAGTGAGCCTGGGATGCAAATAAGCAATTGGCTTCTTTAACAAACACCCCAGTTGATTTGATGCAAGTGATTCTTGGACCATAATTTAAGAAACATTGTTCTTGAATTTTATTTTTTAATTTTCACTAATGTGTAATTTTTGATAACACACAAAGTAACTATTAGCCATATATATCAGAGACTGTAAATATTGAGCTGTCTAATATGATAGCTACAAGGCACCTGTGGATAATTCAACTATAATTTAGTTTTACATGGAAACAAAAAAACAAAAAACAAAAAAACAAACTAGTTATATAGCAAACTATGATCTTTTTTTATTATGTTCAGTTAGCCATTGTATAAGATATAATTAAGCAAACTATAATCTTAAGTAACATAACTGTTACTTAAATAATGTAACAGAATTTGGATCTGAATGCTATATGTTTAAAAGTGGTTCTTTGAGCACCCCAAAATCACTTATGATACAATTACTTTTGGATCTCTAGCTTCTACTTATAAAGGAAAATCAGAAGATGATGACTTTGAATTGACAAATTGTCAACATGTCTTAAGTGACCAATAAACACAAAAATTATTCTTATTAGTGGTCAGGAAAATGCAAGTTCAAACTAAAGCAACATGGAATTTCCCTCTTCTGAGATTGGCAGTATCTAATGTTGACAAAAGTGTATGGAAATTGGCCCACAAATTCATTACTCATGGAAATATGCAATATTGCCATATATTTGGAAATATTTGGATAGAAATCTATTGGTTATTGGAATTAAAAATGCACATACTTTTGATAATGTTTATATAATGATAGCCAGGAAAGCCAGCGTTTATGTGATTATATGCATGTTTGATTTTTTAATAACACTTTGTACTGACAAAATAACATCAATAACTTAAAAACTTTTAATCAGGAGGAGAATTTCAGATAAATTATGGATTTGTAATTTATGCATCTATTTACAAAGAATAGATAAATATATTTTTAGTGACCTGGATGAAAGTTTATGACTAATTTTAAGTGAAGCAAACAAAATTAGGCTACAGAGCATTTTGTATAATAGACTTCACTTTTTAATGAATATAGCAAAAAGCCTTTAACCATATATTTATAAGATTTAAATATTGTGTTGCAATATGGTAGATAGGGAGCACATGTAGTTAATCAAATTTAAATTAATTGAGTCTAAATAAAATTTAAAATGTATTTCCTCAGTCTCATTAGTCATGTTTCCCTGCTCAATTACCATGTCTGGCTAGTGGTACCACATTGGGCAACAGAAATAGAATTTCCCAAATGGTGGAAATGTTTTGTTGGACAGCCTTACTCCAGAAAATTCTGGAAGCAACTTAAGTGACTGATGAACATTAGAAAATATTCATTATTATTAGTGCTTGGGGAAATGCAAATTAAAAGTACGATAACATGCAGTTTCTCGTACTAAACTGCATGAGTTCACAATAAACTCATGAAGTCAGAACTGGAGATGGGATCAGGAGAAGGTTATTAGCATGTCATTGCATATTTCATATGGTTGATGTGTTTTAAATATATGAATTATTACTTAATCCAATTTTTAAATCTCATTAAGTGAAAGAAGATATTTTGTTTTCATTTATATTGGGGGTGTTTCTAAAACCTTCTGCAGTGCTCATTAAATAATTTCTCCTATTCTTTGTAATTAAGTGTTTGGCAGTTCTTTCAAGGTCTGCTGTACAGTTGAATTTTCAGTCTTTTTGAGATAGTAGGACTTGCATAGGACAGAACATCGTAATGTGAGACATTGGGAGAACCAGAATACATGTAATTAAATTCTGACCTTTTCTTCAGGCTTGACTCTACTTTGTCTGTCTCTCACAGCCAAGGACATGGCTTTGCAAGTTACAAGCACTCGATTCCCCCCCCCCCGCCCGAGTTTTAATACTGTCCTTCAGTTCATAAAGGATAATTGTCATTATGGGGCTCGTATGTCTTTTTCTTCCCCTTTTAAACAATACGGACAGCGTAACTGGAAGGCATCCCTCTTTGCCATTCTGCTCTCCCTCTTTGTTCTTATTTCACCCAATCCAAACAGTTAAATGGTATTTATGAGCAAGTGTTCTGTGTGAGTGTGAATGAATAAAAAAGTAATAGGATGCATTCAGAAAACACCTCCACTTCCCACTGCTGAGCTCTTTGCTCCTGACCAAAATACAATTCCCAATGAGAGTCTCCAATGCATTGATGGGGCCATTGGGTGACCGAGGTCAGTGCATTTTGTCTATGACATTTTACCACCCCAAAGCACTAAGCAGTAAATACGGGAATGGAATGCGAGGTGGAGAACCGAATTTTGATCACTTCCTTATTAAGTTTATTCAGAAAAAAATAGGAAGTGTGCTTTGCCAAGAAGAAAAGGACATGTATTGTTGAGGTATAAGACATATGTTATAATAATGCATGATTCCCATGCAGGGCTGGGCTTGTTTTGAGGAGCAGATAAAATCCAAAATCCAATGAATCTTTTAGATTTGACTGAGAAATGACAAACCGCCTGCTGGTATCCAAGCTAGCTATAAGAGAAAAACAAATTTCATTTTGTTTTATAATCCACATAGAATGTTTTTTAGTGGAAAAACAACTGAAGGAACTCGTAAAGTCCTATTACACATGTTGCTGCTTTAGTTACTATAAACACTGGTGAGCTTAGAGGTAGTTATTTTGGGTTTGCTTGCCTAAATATTGAGCTAACAGACATTTGTTGATCATTTGTCCATTTAGTCAACTGTACAAAGTGAAAGAATGATGCATGAAGAGTGATGTGGACCATGATCTGTGGATTAGTTTCAATGTATACCAGGAAAATCTGCTAGTGGTTTTGTTCCTTTTGAATTCCTGCATATTGCAGAGCAGGTTAAAATGAGGGTATTTTTCCAAATAAAAGCCTGTCATCCTTTTCCAGCCCTCTGTTAACTCATTAGTGATTTTTTTCAAGCTCATAAAACGTGAGTTTTCTGTACTAAAATGAGAATTCTGGGAGAATAGGCTATTGAAATCATCTCTTTAACTCCATGATTAATACTCAAATCAACTTCCAGTACTGTATTAGGGATGTTTATCCTATATCTGGAGGCTTATTCCTATCCTCAAATCTAAACCCCATCTTACTCCTACCCAGGGAAATTTCCTTCTTTCCTTCTTTCTCAATAACAAGACAATGTTACCATTTGTGGGTTTGTCGTGTGTGTGTGTGTGTGTGTGTGTGTGAGAGAGAGAGAGAACATATCACAGCTCTTTCCTTTTGGCCAATATACTCTTTTGTATCCCAGTCTAATAATTTTCTGTCCAATGCCCAATTCTTTTACCTAAATTCCTATCATGATATTCTGTTCCCAGTATCGTGTCTTTCAACAAAAGTTGTCATCAGAATGGGCTGTGATGGTTTTATTACAGAAATTCCTAAGCCATACCTCAGGAAGATTTGTATTTAGAAGGTGAGGGCTGGGGACTAGGCTTCCACATTTTGAAACTGTCTGCAGGCCATTATACTACCAGGACTTGCCCCAGGAGTTTGCTTTATTTCACCTCCAACATCCATTGCACCTTTGTCTGGTCTGTTTATCAACCAACCAATCCACAGCCCTTGTGCTACAAAAATGAAGACTGTGGAATTAGAACCTGTACAGAAACATCAGAAAAACCAGTACATTCATTAGTGCTATGTGCTTATATTCTTATGTATGTTTGTGAAGTTTCTGTTGTGAAAAATACATGTCTGTATTTTGGTCTCCTATTTTGGGTGTTATTCAAAAATGAATGGAGGAAGAGAATTATCAGGTAAAAAAAATTTAAAACAGTATACAAACTTGTTAAAATCTTTAAATTAGAGGTTCACAAAATTTAGTGTACATAAAAATTACTTGGAGTCTTTCACAATTAAACATAAATATTTAAATATATAAAATTATGTCTTTATATGTTTATGTATTTATATATTATATTTCATTAAACACACACTTTGGCTTCCAAAGTAGGTGTGGAGGTAGGCCCAGAAATCAGCATATTTAATAGCTGGAGGGGTACAAATGGTCTTTGGACCACATCTTGAGAAAGAGTGGCTTTAACCAACCAACACTGCATCTTGGTTTTCATCATCATTTTTTTAAACGTTCTTGTTTTTAAACTTTCTACCTGACAAATACATTTTTGTCTCTATCGGTGAACCATGTGATCACTGAAAACCAATGGTAGTTGATGCCTTTCAGCAAGTCTTTCTTGGAATAAGATGTAATTATTTTATTTTTATATTATAGTCTATCAAGAAGGTATAGCTCGTGATTTCTTTAGAAAAGGGCTCCGGAGGACGAGGGTTAAAAAAAGGTCGGGGTCAGAAAGAAAAAAGAGGCTCCCGGGGTGGTGGCAGGAGGACCGCAGAGGAAGATACTCCAAAGAAAAAGCATAAAGGAGGGTGAGAGGCTCTTTTCCTTGTCTCTTTCTCTCCCAAGATTACTTAGCATTAGTATTTCCTTAGCATCTAGAAACACCAATGGCAGCTAGCAGCGAGGACGTGCTTCTTCCTGCATGCCCGTGGTGGGTGTAGTTCTGCATGCTTTCCGCGGGCTGGCTCTGGCTCCGGCTCCAGCTGTGCTCGGCAGCCCAACGGGGTTCCCAGGGAGCACGACCAGCCCTCGGGCCAGCCCTCGGGTTCACAGCTCCTGCGCAGAAGAGCTGGGTTTGCGCCGGGAGGTCCGACTCCCCAACCCACGCTCGTAGCCACTGTGTGTCCTGCCTCTCGAGAGACACTATATTTATTGACAGTTCAGGCTAAGCCACGCTTTAGCCACTAAATATATAGCTGTCCATTGTTTTATGTATAAATATATATTTTAGATATATTTGTTATTAAGTTGCATGACTGCACTTATTAAATATATGTATCATTTTCCTTGAACTTCAGAGAATATTGCATTTAAAGCTTTCTCCCACCTGCTCCCCCCCAACCCCCAAGCTACTGTGCTGCTTCACAGAAGTGATTTTTAGAGCACAGAGAAAACAGTAAAGCTCCGGTGACTTCCGTGGGGGTGGTTTTCACAGTTACGGGGAGATCTCAGAGAGTCTGTTCTTGACCAAAAAAAGGGAGCAGTTTTGGTTCTTAAACCTGGTGTTTAAACTTTTAAGAAAAACTCCAGATACCATCTTGCAGTATACAAACGCAGAACAGCCATGTAGTTTAATGAACTCCTCCGAGGCACATCCTTGCCTGTCACGGACTACTGCCAGAAGCACTTTCACGTACCCTGTTGAAATCATAACCTCCTCCCTCTGCCCCAAGCGAACATGACCCAGACTTATGCCATTTTTATGTCCATTCTTTGTAGTTTTGTCCCCAATGTGTGCATTCCTGGACACTATAGTTTAATCTTGCTCTTTTTTTTAACCTTTAAGTTAACTTTATTAAGGAATAATTTATATGCGATAAAATGTTCTTATTTTGTTAAAAAAAAAAAGTGGGGAATAGCACACTTTTTCAACTGAGCACCATACAGAAGTAAATAGAGACTTTGTTAGCTGTGGGCAAGGCATCACTACCACCTGGTGGCAATGGATGAAAATTACAGGTTTAGTTGCCAATGACTGAATTCACACACACTGTTAATCAAGTGCCAACTCCAGTGGTTCTGCCATAAGCAATTCCATTGGCATAAATAGTATTTGGAGGGAGTCTGAACGTTCATTTTCTAGTGCATGATCTTTTCTGCATGGCGATTCAGTCTCATCTCAGCTCCATGTGTAAGCACTAACGTGCTGCTCTTTGTATGGTTTGAAGTTTTTACTAAATTAAAAAAATTAAGGTTGATAGATGGAAAGAGTAATGTTGACAGATTCTCTTCTTTTCCCAGCAGAGACATTATTATTTTTCTTTTAATCTCAGGGAATTCTTGCACCTTGTTATACTTTAGTGATATCACCCTTACTTGTTGGTCTTTTTAAAATGAGCTAAAGAAATTTCTAGAGAGAATGATACAGATCTATCTATAGGTAGATATAGATAGATACAGATATATAGATAGATAGATAGATAGATAGATATAGATATCTACCTATCTATATCTGTATCTATCAGGTCTTCAGGATTCAGCAGCGGGTACTGGGAATGTACACACATGGCCAGTAGACTAATACTTTCTAAAGTCTTTTACTACTGCTCTCTCTTACCCTCAACATTCATGTTAATAACCAGTGGGAAAAGACAATCTTAGCTTTAAACTACCTTTTGAAAGTCCTTTTCCCCAAGACAATGATTATTCTTCTTTTTATTTTGGTTTAATATAAAAATTTATATACATTTTGTTGAAAGGCACTTAAATAATTATCAGGGAAACAACAGGATTAAAAAAAGAGTAAAAATACAGTATACAAGTGCAGCATGTAAGGAAATGAGATTGTTCTAGTGAAGGCTTGCTTTTTATTTGATGGAATATGTGAAAATAATGTTATGATTTCACGAGTAACTGAGGCCATGCATGTCATCTCAAGCTTGTAATTTCATTAACAGATTACACATCTTGGGGCACCTGGGTGGTTCAGTGGGTTAAGTCTCTGGCTTCTGCTCAGGTCATGCTCTCAGGGTCCTGGGATCAAGCCCTGCATCAAGTTCTCTGCTCATCAGGGAGCCTGGTTCCCCCTCTCTCCCTCTGCCTGCCTCTCTGCCTACTTGTAATATCTCTCTCTCTCTGTCAAATAAATAAATAAAATCTTTAAAAGCAAAACAAAATGAAACAAAAAAGACAAATCTTCCTGTTTACTTTGGGAGAAACTTAACATTAGAATAGTCCCTGGGAAAAATGAACTTGAACTACCAAGAGAGTTTATGATGAATAGGAGAAACACAGCACCTGAAGAGTGGAGTAACTGGAGAATAAAATACTATAAAATAACAAAGAGCTAAACACAAGTTTTGATGATTCTTCATTTTTGCAAAAGCCATCTTCTGATTTGGGTTCCCTGTCATAATAGCTGGCTAAAGGTTGTGCTTCTCACCCTCTCTTATGATGCTACATACTTTTAAAAAGCCATATTTGGGGGGCGCCTGGGTGTCTCAGTCAGCTAAGTGGCTGCCTTTGGCTCAGGTCATGATCTCAGGGTCCTGGGATCAAGTCCCACATGAGGCTCTCTGCTCAGCAGGGAGCCTGCTTCCCTTCCTCTCTCTCTGCCTGCCTCTCTGCCTACTTGCGAGCTCTGTCTGTCAAATGAATAAATAAAATCTTTAAAAAAAAACATATTTGGGAGCATGTAACCTTGTCATCAAGCCTCTGCCCCTGTGTGTAATCATATCGATAAAGTGCTCAGCAATTCATTGCACTGCCTGTCTTTATTCTCTGTAGAAAAGGGCCGAATACCTCCAAATGCCTGCCTAAGATACCTGACAAGACTAGTACAATGACTAAGAGACTATCTAAGTTCTTTTAGTTCTTTGAAACAAAATACTTTTACCAATTAATAAACATAGTAGTCTATTTGGAGATATGTGGGTAAATTTTTTTTTTTTTTTTTTTGTTAGAAAAACTAATCATTCCCACTTGTCAGAATCCAAGCAAAACAAGATTACATTAAACGCTACCTTTAGAGTACAGGAAGCAAATAACAAAGGAATGCTCCCACCTAATCACATTTAAGCTAAAATAATACTACAGATTCTATTTCTGTTAAGTCATAGAAAGACTGTTTTGTTCTGTTTAAATGCATTCCCTAAGGAGTATTTATGGGAAAAGTTGGAGCAAACCTTCTCCCACCATTGTGTTTTAAAAGTACATGGCAAAAGAGTAAACAAACAAGGATCTTCCTCTCTTTCTGCACTCTTTTAAGCTGTTGACTTTGTGGTTGCTGGGCTGATGGACACATCTGCAAAGGTTCTAAAGGGATCCTCTTTGTTTAACAATTGGGATGATAAAAAAAAAAAATTGGGATGACCAAGGCTTTAAACTTGGGTTTCTTGTCCCTTGGTTGTGGTGCAATATGGTACCTAGACCTTGGCTATCCTAAATGATAAGAGAGAGAACCACTCCCAGCATGTCACATCCTACAGGGATGGGTGGTCAATACCAGCATTTCTAGGCTGCAGTCTGATGCTAAACTGATCTATGGATGGCCAGCTGAGCTTATACTTCTTTTGCAGACACAATTTATGTTCACTTTACGGAAATGAAAATCTGGACACACACACACACACAGAGTTTTAAAGTAATGTGGAAAAGACACATGAAAAAGTGCTCCACATCACTCGGCATCTGGGAAATACAAATCAAAAACCACAATGAGATATTACCTCACACCAGCCAGAATGGCTAAAATTAACAAGTCAGGAAATGACAGATGCTGGCGAGGATGCGGAGAAAGGGGAACCCTCCTACACTGTTGGTGGAAATGCAAGCTGGTGCAACTGCTCTGGAAAACAGCATGGAGATTCCTCAAAAAGTTGAAAATAGAACTACCCTATGACCCAGCAATTGCACTACTGGATATTTACCCTAAAGATACAAACGTAGTGATCCGAAGGGGCACGTGCACCCGAATGTTTATAGCAGCAATGTCTACAATAGCCAAACCATGGAAAGAGCCTAGATGTCCATCAACAGATGAATGGATAAAGAAGATGTGGTATATATACACGATGGAATACTATGCAGCCATCAAAAGAAATGAAATCTTGCCATTCGCAACGACGTGGATGGAACTAGAGGGTATCATGCT